>JAYEPQ010000007.1:4480000-4757500 GCA_036321105.1 Dracaena cambodiana
GGCAACCCGCGGTTGCCAACCGTGGGTGGCAACCCGCGGGTGCCAACCGCGGGTGGAAACCCGAGGTTGCCTACCGCGGGTGGCATCTAGCAATTGCCAACAGCGGGTGCCAACCCGCGGGTTGCAACCGCGGGTGCAAACTTGCAGTTATCCCGTAGATGCCACCGACGGGTTACGTTCAATAAACACAACCCTCATATCTCTTTGAGCACACCTATGGTGAGCACGCAACATGCACCAAGAATTTTAATCTCTCTATCGGAGGCATCCGGGGTCCACACAACTACTCAGGCCAGCGTGCACTCTAGAAGAATCCGCAGGAGGGTTGGAGAACAATATGATGCTGGAGAAGAGCTCAGTCCTGAGATATTGCAGACTCTCCAATATTACGAACCAAATTTGCGAGGTGTCAAGATGCAAGTAGAGAGGAGAAGGTACCTCAAGATTTGAGAGAGTACCTCAATTGGAAGAAAAACTTCTCACAAAATATTCCTCACTGTCAATGCGAACAGTTAATCTGAACTGTTCTATCAAGCTGCAAATGCAACTCAAAACAATCCGTTTTTGAGCGGATCACCGAACCTAAAAGAATGCGAACGGTGAAAAAGGTGTGCTCAGAAACCGATCTGCCTGCTGCCTCATTACATATGGTTAATAAAGGCAAAAAGGTGGTTGGAAACAACCCTTCAGATAAGGAAATCACTCCAGGGTCAAAAGGAGCTTCTATTGAGCCAGAGGGCGTGCTTCTAGAAGAAGTCTCTGAAAGGTTTGAGAGACAAGAACAACGTCTCGAACAGCAAGAAGAGATTATAGAAGAAATGAAACAACTTTTAATTGAGTTGTTAGCTCAAACTAGAAAGAGCCAATTCTCGTCATCCGTTTCTGGTCGGCAGAAAGGAAAATGACCCATCCAAATAAATGAAGACAGCGAGGACGAGGATGAAAAAGTACCTCCTCATTCAAGAGAGGAAGAGAAAGTGAAGGTTATCATCAACCCTCATGTAGAAAAAATAGAGAAGATGGAGAATCAACTACAAGTTCTTCTTCATCGAAAGAAACTGCAAGAGGTGGGGGTAGTCCGTCCCTATCCCATAGAATGGGAGACCGTGCCTTATCCTGCAAAATATAAACCGTTGAACCTTCAGTCATTCGACGGTAAAGATTTGCCGCAACAGCACATCTTCTACTTCCTGTCGCAGACAAGACACCTCATGGGGAACGATCCGACCCTGACTAAGATATTTGCGAGCACTTTAACAGGGCCCGCATTTACCTGGTTTATGCAGTTACCCCAGGGAACAATTAAATTATGGGCCGATGTAGAGCGTGAGTTCTTAGCCCGATTCTTTGAAGATGATACAGAATTCTCTATACTATCTTTACTAGCAGCGAAGCAAGAAGAAGGCGAAACGGTCAAAATTTATGTCGAGCGGTTCCGAGAACTTTCTGTTCGATGCCCACATGGTTTGACGCAGGACACACTTGTGGAAACCTGCAAACACAACTTGTTGACCGATATCCTAGACAAGATGGGCTCGGTCGAATCCAAATCATGGAAATATCTGCTTAAGCAAGGTTAACAGGCTGAAGATATACTTCGACGCCTTGAAAAGCAGCAGTCCACAATCGAAGGCAGTACAAATGAACCTCCATTCCAGTTTTTCCGTTCCAAAGGGAAAGATATAATGACAATGGCGGTAGAAAGCACACCGAAGCAGAAACCATGGCCAACTATAAGCAACACAGCAAAGTCACCCAAATTTCAAAAGCAGTATTCGTTCAAGGATGAATATACTGCTACTATGTTCACTCTGCTCAGCAAACGCAAGATGCTTAAGTTCCTAGAAAGCAAGAGGCCTGAAGAAGTTGGGAAGACTAACGATCCGAATTACTGCCTGTACCATCAAATTGTAGGTCACCCCACAAAAAATTATTTTATTTTAAAAGACAAAATTCAAGCGTTGATTGACGCTAGAGCAGTTCAGCTCAAAACTAAATAAAAAAGGAGTTAAAGCTAACTCCGACACATTTAATGTGTGTGGTCTAAAGGTACCACTTGGGCTCACAACAATTCCCAAAACGAGCTCAGGGTGGTTAATTTAAACCCCATAACCTGCAAAAAAAAATCGAAAGAAAAATCAAAAAAATAAAAAAAACAAAAAATATATATATATATAAAAAAAACCAAAAAAAAAATGAACTACCCAACGCCGACAAGGCAACGGAAAGAGAATAAATTTCTCGCCAATCCCAACATGCTGGGGGTAAAAAGCATGAATCACCTAATGTCGTTAAGGCACAGGGAAGAGAACCAGAATCTCGTCAACCCCACCATACTGGGGGTAAAAAGTATGAATCAACCAGCACCGTTAAGGCAGAGAGAAGAGAACCAGTTTCTCGCCAACCCCATCATGTTGGGGGTAAAAGCATGAATTGCCCAAAACTGCTAAGGCAAAGGAAAGAGGAAAAATTTGGCATTTAAATCCAAACGAAATTCTCAACAACTCACCATGCTGAGGGGAATAGTATGGCTAGCCCGACTCAAATAGTAGTTGGTAAAGGCTAATCAAATCCGTTGATAGCTGGGGGTTTGCTAAAAATCCTAATCAGATAAATCTCTTGTCACGTTAAGATTTCACTTCTGACAGCAAAACTTTTCTTGTCATTTTTCTCCAACAGAGCAAGTGACGCTCTAAAATATTTGTCAAGCTAAAATCATATCTCTGACATTAAAATTCAAAATCAAATGAGATAAAATCTGATTAAATCTCCTGTCATGTTAAGCTTTCTCCTCTGACAGAAAAGGAAACTCACACTTCATCAAGTCCAATATTACAACCTCTGATAAACTTGTTTTTGATATCGTTAAGTTAAAAATTACCTCTGACAAAAATCATCCCCCTATCAAGTTAACAGTTACCTCTGATAGTTCGATTCCAAGGCTAAATATTTTAACCGTCACCTCTGTTTAGTCAGCTTATTTCTATCACGACCAGATCCTCTGAATAGGTTGAGCTCCAAGACACGTTTATATTACCTCTGTCTTTTCCCTGATCCGTCATACTAGATGTCACTGAACGGTTAGGATTCTAATGAGCACGTTAACATGATACCTCTGCTTGACCTCAAATAAGTACGTTAATATCATACCTCTACTTATCACCTAACAAGTATGTTAACATCACACCTCTGCTTGTTACCCAACAAGTACATTAACATCATACTTCGACTTGTTCTCCAATGAGCACAATAAAATCATACCCCGCTCATATTTTATGAGATGTGTTAACAATTATCTCTATCTACTCAATCCTTGACACGCCTCATAGCCAAAAAATAAATAAATAAATAAATAAATAAATAAATAAATAAAATAATAATAATAAAATAATAAAAATAAAAAATAATAAAAAAAATCCAAAGTTTTTAGAAATTTTGTACGGCTCAATACAGAACTTCGAAAACTTTGGTGGGGGTTATGTAGATACTAAAAAAATACTAAAGATATATATATATAATAATAATAATAATAATATATAATAATAATAATCATTATAATAATAATAATAATAATAATAATAATAATTAAAAAAAAGGAAGCGGGACAACCCGCGGGAGGAATCCTGCGGGTGCCCACCTGCGGGAGAATCCCGCGGGTGAGCACCCGCGGGAGATCTCCCGCGGGTGCCTCCCGCGGGTGAGCACCCACGGGAGCGATCCCGCAGGTGCCAACCCGCGGGTTATTTTCCGCCTGTTTCCGTAGTTTATTTCGCTGATATCTCGTGATCCGATTTTTCAGGGAGGATTAAGCCGGATTTCAAGCTTCTTCGGTCTATAAAAAACAGGAGTTGATTCCAGAGAAAGGACTTTTAGTGGGAGACTTTTGGACGATTTCAGGCGAGCTCGTGAGATCAAGGAGCGAAGCAGAGCCATTCTCTTCCCGGTCAGAAGGTCAACGGAGTGCACCAGCGAGGCTCTATCGCCACCCGAACCCACATAAAAAGAGGGAATAAATTAATATTCCCGTTCTTGTTATTTCTCAGATTTCTTTTGTAATCTTAATTTTCGTTGTAATCAAATAATTTTACAATGGAAGGACAGATCCAAATTTTGAGCAAACAACAATAAAGAAAACTTGTCACGAAAAATGGTTTTTTATGACGATGATAAATATTCGTCACATAATCCTTGTTTTTAGTAACAACGTATTAAATCTCGTCACTAAATATCTGTTTTTAGCGACGCTAAATATTTATTGTCACAAAAAAGATCTTTAATGACGATTTTTTTATGACGAAAGTAAATATTGTTACTAAACTAGAGTATTTTGTGACAACAAATAAATTATGTCACTAAAATTCAGGATTTTTGTGACAAAGATAATTATTCGTCACTAAACTAGAGTATTTTGTGACAATAAATAAATTATGTCACTAAAAATAAGGATTTTTTGTGACAAAGATAATTATTAGTCACGTAATCCCAATTTTTTACTGACCACATAATAAAAATTGTAATTAAATATTTGTTTTTAGTGACGTTAGATTTTAATTGTCACAAATTTGTGCTTCATTTGCGAATTTTTTGTGAGAAATGTAAAACTTGTCACTAAAAGAGAGTATTTTGCAATAACAAATAAACTTTGTCACGAAAAAAATTTCTAATTTTTTAGCTACGAAAATAAATAGTTTTCACAAAATTCAATTTATATTTTAATATTTGTGCTAATTATCTATATAATTGTCATTAAAGGGTTTTTTTAATGATAAGAATGTAATATAATTTGGTTTATTTTTAAATTAAATATTGGATACCCTTTTGAGGGAAATTCTAAATGGGCACCACATTTTATAAGTGAGCACCACATACACTAAATAGTAAAGTGATTTACAATAGGGGAAAATGGTGCTCAATAGAAAATTTTGGTGCGCATTTAGAGTTTCCCCCTTTGATTTTTTTTCCGAACTTAAACACGCGTCTCGGGAAACTCTATATGCGCACCATATATTACCGGTGAGCTCTTTCCCCTTTGTTGTAAATCACATTACTATGTAATACATTGTGCTCACAAGTACAATGTGGTGCATATTTAGAATTTCCCCACGGGGAAATTAAAATCGTTCGAAACGATAACTCTTCAACTCCTCCTAAACCCTATTCCTTTTCTCCCACCGCCGCGAGATCACCCCAACCGCGCACAACCTCGATTGTCATCCCCGGCCTCTACATCCGGCTACCCCACGACACCGGCGCGCCCTCGCGAGCAGATCAAAGCGATCTGCTCGATCGCCCTCGCAATCCGCCGGCGATCGAGACCACCCTAACTCCGGCAGCGAGCCCAGGCGAGATCCGCCCCTCGCGCAAGCCACCAAGAGATATCCGGCGCCCTTGGAAGCCGCCGGCGAGACCGCCCTAACTCCGACAGGAAAACAAAAGTTTAGCATCCTCAGTTCGTCCTTCGATTCCGCCCTAACTCCGCCCTTCGATTCCCCAGAGATTCTTTCATCCTCAGTTCGTCCATCTCTCACCGGAACGCGAAAATTTAGCGAAGAAGGTACGAAATCAAACACTTTTCCTTCTTCAATTCAAAAAATCTAACATAAAATGGATAAAGTTGCGTCTTATTTCTTGTATAAATTGATAAATTAAATTCATCCCCTTATTGCAAATTTGTTCGGTTTTTTTTCTCTCAATCTTTGAAGTCCAAGATCTCATCTTGGTACCAATAATTTTAGTTCGAAATTGGTATTTCTTCCTTATAATTTCGCTTCGCTGTAAAAAGTCTACTAGAATAATCGACCTGTTACTCGATTTGATCTGGTCGATTTATTAGGGTTTTTTTTCATAAGTTCCTTGCATGGAAGACCAATTTACTCTCATTTATTTAAGTTAAATGTCATATTTTCTTTAAGGGGTATTTACAGGTTTGTCCCTCAAATCTTTAAATATTATGATTTTACCTCCTAAATCTTCATATTTGATTTTACCCCCCAAATCTTCATATTTATAATTTTGCCTCCTAAATCTCATAAGTTACAACAATTTTGCCCCCTTCTCTAACTTTCCCAAACACAGTTAATTTTTTGACCATTTTACCCTTCATTTCCTCTTTTATTTTCCTCCTCTTCTTCTTATCTCTTCCTCCTTTCTTCTTATTTTCTTCATTATTTCTCCTCTCTTTCTCCTCTCTTCTTTTTTCTCTTTTCCTCCTCTCTTTTCATTTTCTTCATTTGTTTTTTTTACTCTTTCATGTTCATATTTTCCTCCTCTCTTCTTATTTTCTTCTCTTTTTTTACTTGAGATAATTGATTTGGTGAACTAGAGGAAAAATGCATGACATTAAAGAGTAAAAAAATGAAGAAAATGAGAAGAGAGGAGGAAAAGAGAAGGAGAAGAGTAAAAAAATGAAGAAAATGAAAAGAGAGGAGGAAAAGAGAAGGAGAAGAGAGGAGGAAGAGATGAGAAATAATGAAGAAAATAAGAAGAAAGGAGGAAGAGAGAAGAAGAAAAGGAGGAAAATAAAAGAGGAACTAAGGGGTAAAATGGTCAAAAAATTAACTGTGTTTGAGAAAGTTAGAGAAGGGGGCAAAATTGTTGTAACTTATGAGATTTGAGGGGCAAAATTATAAATATGAAGATTTATGGGGTAAAATCATAATATTTAAAGATTTGAGGGACAAACCAGTAAATACCCCTTTCTTTAAATATATGGCTGGTTGTTTGGTAACGTGTTGGAGAACTTACAGGGGTCACCCACATGATGTGCTTGGCTTGAGTTTCTATATAATATTATAAGGGTCCCTCATATTTCTTTCTGCACGTAATCATGTTTGGTTATGCACTTCTTGTACGATAGATTTGATTTTCTTCTGCAAGCTGATTACATAATTTTTTCATGGATAGTCTTTCTCCTTAATTTCCATGTAGTAGACTAGATACAGTAGGCATCTATCATCTCGAGTGTAGGTTTAAAATATTGGTATCCCACTAATTGTTTAGAGTATTGGAATCACAAATATCAAGAGTACCATATCGGCATAAATCGGACAAATATTTGATGGTAGGTCATTTATCGACTACTTCAAAATCTGATAGATACCTTGATATATATCGGCATTCGCCGATATTTAAACCCTTGGAATGAATCATTTAGGTCATAATAAACATATGGATGAGAGCCAATCCACTGTCTGATTGATGCTAAATAAAATATATAAGAATATCAGTCTAGGAAATAAGATTAGATCATAGATCTGTAGATTAATTTAAGTTTTTGCAAAAAAATCCTAGACAAAAGCTGTGTTTGGATATTTTAACACATAAATTTAGATTTTTTTTTTTTTTTTAGTTTTTCACATATTTGAAAGCTATAGAGATTTAGGGAATCTTAATATTGCTTAAGTGTTTGGTTTCAAAATTATAAAGATAAACTAAGAAATAAAAACATGTGCATGTGAGAGAGAATCATGCAATTTGAAATTTCTATTTAGAGCAAAAATTTCTAATATTATGATTTTGGGAAATTTCTATTTTCTCATGTCTATCCAAATACTCATCTAAAATTATCATGAATTATTATTATTATTATTATTATTATTATTATTATTATTATTATTATTATTATTTCAAAATCCAACTAAAGTCATGTTATTTCCTGATTTTATTGGATGTCCAAAGCAGCCTAAAAGGTAAAAGTGACACTGATTTGAAAGAAGACAAACATAAAAGATAAATGACTCGGTCTTTTTAAATGTTAAAAGTGTAACTGAATTGATCTGTCTAACTAGTATTAGACTCCCAATCTCCTACAAAAATTAATTGTTATTTGTCAGTTAAACCATACAAGGGATGGATAGATCCATATAATATTGAATACAATAGCTTCTCCATAGTGTAGTAAACATAGTGAACACTCCCAAACCTGCCTTTTTGTACTTCTTACTATATTTCTGTTGTCCTTTTATGTTGAGTCTTCAGAATGTAGTCTCAAATTTTTTTTCCCTGATGTCAGCATAAGCTGCTGAATACTATCCTCACAAATCATAAAGAAAAAATATTATAGGAGTTTAAGAAAGCAATATGCACATGTTGTGCATTTCGTATGCATGTTGAATATGTTCATGTTGTGCATGTTGTAGGCATTATGGATATTGTGCATGTTGTGCTTTTTATTGTTTTGCTATTTGTTGTTCTTGTGTGTGTTATGTTGTGTTTGTTATTTTTGTTGTGTGTTGTATATGTTGTGATGAGAGGGAAAAAAAAATCTAAAAATCTAAGGCTGTTTCAGTGTTGCACTTTTTAAGTACCTCTAGTGACCTACTGTGGGTTTGTTGTATATAAGAAACCCAAATTGAAGGGAGTTTTAATTATGTTCATGGCATGTACTTTAATTATTAAAAAATTAGACATGCATTTTTTAAGTACCTCTAGACTTTTATGTTCATGGCATGTATTTTAATTATTATAAAATGGACATGACTGGTATGCAATTTAACACTCCAAATTATGAGAGGTTTTTGTTATTATGGGAGTTTTTTTTTTTTTTTGTTGAGCGTATGATATTATGTATATATAGTTGTTGCATTCATTAAAACGAGCATTATTTGATGAGCAAAATTTCATCCCTATTCTTGAAAGTTAGTACAATAAATATTGTTGATTTGTTTTCCCATTATAGAAACTATAATTGGTTTTATCTTAATTCAGGACAAACTACAATAGCTTGTTATGCAGTAAACACATGAGGGTCAACCACAAGTGACTAATGATGAGATTTTGATTCGTGTTTTGGGAGAGAAATCAGATTACTTCCATGGAGAAGTAGGGAAAAAGGCTCCAACTAAAAGGACAAGACAGGATGTGGAAGAGCAAGTATTTGGATCTTAATTGTTTAGCGGCTAATTAGTATTATTCAGTATTTGGATATAAACTGTTTATTTTTTGCAATGGTGAACTTATTTAACATTGAGACAAAACTTTTGAATATCTGTGGTGCTTGAAGCGGTAAATTACGTCGAGGTACACCGAAGCGGTAAATTACGTGGTGCTTGATGAATTTGACCACGTCCGTTGTCTTCACCTCTCTCATGGGGACAGCTTTTGCCTATTTAGAGAAGTAATCGGTTATTGCCAATATGAAACGGTGTCGTTTGGAGGATGGTGGAGTGATTGGCCCGACAACATCTATTCCCCAAGTCTCGAATGGCCAACTGGCAGTATATATATATATATATGCACGTACTCTGGAGGTTAGTGTATGAAATTAGCATGGACCTGACAGGCATGGCAATGCTTTGCATATACCACTACATCTGTGATCATCTTGGGCCAGAAGTATTCCAATCTTCTAATGCGGTCCCAGAGTTTTGGTCCAGGCTGATGGGCTCCGCATGTCCCGTCATGGATTTCTTTAATCACTTCCTGAGCTTCGCTTTTTGATAAGCAACGAAGTAGGACGCCATCATGAGATCTTCGATACAGAGTCTGAAGCATGGCGTTATAATAAAATTTTGCGGCATTATTTCTTATGGAAGCGGCTTCTATAGGGTCCTCAGGGAGGATGCCGTGCAACGCATAGTCTACAAGTGGAAAACGCTAATCTCGTGGCTCAAATTTTATTCTAACCTTTCGCTTCGTCTACTTCTATGATTACTTCTGGATGTAGGAGTTTGCGACTTCCAATGGTAACATGCTTAGTTGACCCGTTCGGTACCGCCAGGGTCACAGCCAGCGATGCAAGGGTATCGGCGTATGTATTCTCATATCTTGTCACATGGTCGATATAAAATTCTTTGAACTTATTTGCTAGTCGCATTGCTGTTTGATGATACGGTATGAGGGCTTCATGCTTTACCTCATATTCTCCGGTCATCTGGTTAACGACAAGTTTTGAATCGCCATATGCTTCGAGATGCCTCACCCCCAGTTGCCAAGCTATCTGGAGGCCAGTAATAAGAGCGTTGTACTCTGCCACATTATTTATGCAGGGCTTGGTTAATGAGTATCCTTGAGGCACTACGTGTTTGTGGGGGGATACTAGTATGACCCCACACCGGCAGCATCTCTTCTTGCTGCCCCATCAAAGAACAGTTGCCACATTTATTCTTCCGAGACCGCATTAACTTCCGCGGCTTCATTTGCGATGTCAGCTTGGAGTTTGGAGTTCTCTGGAACTGGGTGCTCAGCAAGAAAGTCTGCTATGGCTTGGACTTTCATCGCTTTCTGAGGTACGAAATGCATATCGTAAGGAGACAACAATAATGCCCAATTGGCGAGCCTGCCATTTAATGATCTCGGCTTTGTCATGAGCAATTTTAGCGGGTTCACCCGAGAAATGACATGTATCGTCTGAACGGCTAGGTAGTGTCGCATTTTTTAGACCACGAACACTAGCGCTAGGCATTCCTTTTCGATTGGATTGTACCGATGCTCTGCACCAATCATTGTCCGACTCAAGTAGTAGATTGCCTGCTTTTGGTCTTGATCATTATGTTGAGCCAATAGAGCCCCTAAGGTGTGGTCCATCGCTCGTACATAGATCAGAAAAGTTTTTCCTGAAACAGGTGCCATTAACACAGGTGGTTTTGTGAGGTAATTTTTGATGTCTTCAAAAGCTTGTTGACAATATTCATCCTAAACGAAAGAGACTCCCTTCTTCATTAACTTTGAGAATGGCTAGCACATTCCTGACAGATTTGCTATGAACCGCCGGATATATGCCAGCTTGCCTTGCAATCCCCTGAGTTCCCTCAAGTTCCGTGGTGGCTGCATTTCTTTTATCGCTTTGACCTTATCAGGGTCAAGGTGGATTCCCTTCGAGATGACAACAAATCCCAATAAACTTGTCGCTCGATACTCCTAGAAATGACTTGGTAGGATTCATCTTCAGTTGATACTTCCTTATGATATCAAACATCACTCTCAAGTCTTGTAGGTGATCTTCTTTCTTTTTACTTTTAACGGCGAGGTCGTCCACATAACACTCGATGGTTTTACGTAAGTGTTCTTGAAAGATGACGCTCATAGCCCGTTGGTAAGTAGCACTAGCATTCTTCAATTCGACAGACATCACTGTGTAACAGTATATTCCGAGCGTTGTTCTGAATGCCGTGTGTTTCTCATCTTCTGGATACATTTTAATTTGGTTGTATCATGAGAAACCATCCATGAAGGACATCCGCTCGAACCCGCACTTGTTATCAATCATGACATCCGTGATGGGGAGTGGAAATTCATCTTTTGGGTATGCAGCGTTAAGATCTCGAAAGTTTATGCATATTCGTATCTTACTGTTTTTCTTGAGTACCGGCATGATATTTGCTACCCAGTCAGGATGTTACTCTTCGCAGATGAAACCTGAGTCTATCAGCTTCTTAACTTCAGACTCTATAGCTTCCATCAACTCGGGCTTGAAACGCCTTTGTTGGTATTTTACGGGTTTAGCATCTGGCTTAATATTAAGACGGTGTATGGCAACCTGTGGGTCCAAGCCAGGCATGTCTTCGTAGCTTCATGCGAAGACGTCAATGTATTCTCTTATAAGAGACACGAGATTCTCTTTCTCTTGAGAAGTGAGACTCTCGCTTATAAAGATGGGTTTCGGGTCTTTTTCAGTTCCCATATTGACTTGAACCACTTGATCTTCAGTTGGCGGTTCTCTCTGCTCAAATCTGATATCCCATTGGATATCCATGTGCTGTGCCTAGGCATCATCTGGTTCTTCATGGCTTACTGAAACCATATTCGCAGCAAGGGTTTTGAATATTACACTTGTACCAACATCAGAATCCCATTCTATTATTTCTTTAGGATTTTCTGATTCGGCTGAGCCTATGTATTCTCTTCCAGAGGATTCGAAAGTAGTAACATATCCCAACCCTCTTTCGGTTTAATGATAGTAATCGGGATTCTTTCCTCGTGGGACAAACGAACGCAAAAGATTGCGTCGTCCTCTTCAAAAGTTTAATCCCTGTTTACGGTTGAAATCGTAGCCCATGTCTTTCATCATTTGATGGGAGACTGATTCGTAATGGCCAAATTGAGGTGCTGTTTGGTCATCGCTTTCACTACTTATTGTATGCTCGGGCCGCGACTCAACTCGCCCGAATATTATCGGCTGTTGGTCTGGCCATCGAGCGGGCACCTCAAAAGTAGCCATGTCCACACTGTGAATTTTGGTCTACCCAGCAAACGACGATCGTATTGGCAGATTGAATGCCGCCAGAGCCTCCCACTCGGATATATTATCCACTTCTGTGCTTGTACAAGATGGAGTAGAATCCGAAGCAACAGCAGGAACATAAGCAAAACCTATATTTTTATTGATAATCCACCCGTCCGCCTCATCAGCGGTGTCGGTTACATCAAAGTCATTGATATTGATTACAAGAGGATTTATCTCGAACTCCTAGTCTTCTTCATCTGTTGGCTCGGGTTCAGTGTCTGTTTCGTTGCCGTCGTCATAGTCCCATTTGACATTCTTTGTTGATTCCGCGGATGCCTCTGCTGTATCGCTATATAGCATGGCATCCGTGAAATAGTTTTCTACCCCCTTAAAGGGCTGCTTGTCGGCGATCAACGTGTGGACTATCCCCTGATCATCGCAACATTTTATACATTGGTGGAGAGTAGAGGGCACCACCATGTTGGAGTGAATCCAAGGACGTCCTAAAAGCATGTTGTAAGAAGTGTCGGTGTCGATGACATAACACGTCGCCTCTGACTTCAGACTTCCAATCTGACAGTGAAGTCGAATTTTCCCCAAGGGATGGCTCCCATTGGAATTAAAGCCAAAGATGGATGTGTTGGTGGGCGTCAATCGACTGACTGAGATCCCAAGTATTTGCATCAATCTCCTAGGGATGATGCTTAAGGCAGACCCTAGGTCTATGAGAATTCGGTCAACTTTAAGAGAGCCCATGTATCATGTATAATATAAGGGACTGTTATGTTTAAAGTTTTTGACCTGCATATCATCCGGCAAGAAGGTGATGCATGGAACCTGCCTCGTCACTTGGTTGCAGTTCGGGCAAAGTTCCTCTGCGTTCATAGATGGCTTTGCGATTTGAGCCAAAAAGGATTCAGAGTCAGCCAGAGCTTCCCTCAACGCGTCTCTGGTTGTCTTGGATAATCGCAACAACTCGTAGAGAGTTATGCGGGCCGGGATGTTGGCTAGCTGGGCAAGCACATCAAATTTAAATGGCGCACAAACTGCCTCACTATCCTTCTTTGCCCCCTTCTGAAAGCGGAGCTCTTTCTGTGTAGAGGGTGGCTCTTCATTCGTTGCGGTGGGTTCGTTGGGCTGCACTTTGGAGAAATCTTTGAGATAACTCCTCCCCGAGCGAGTTCCTTATGGGCCTGCCTCATCTTGATGAGTGGCCAAAGCCGATGCTTCCGTTTCGGAGTCAGTTAACATAATTGCCTCATCGTGGTCATCACCGATGATTGCAGAAATCGCATGGCAAGTTTTTCCTTTGCTCGGCTTCTGTTTATTGGATGAAGACCATTGCTCATCGTTCAAAAGATCCGGATGTACCCACATAATCTCACCCTTCTTCGTGGTGACTGGAGAGAGACCTTTTTCCTTCATATTATGTGGGTCGTGATTAACCAACACCATCTTTCCAGCAGGCACTGGGGACACTCCTGCGGGAAACTCATTAGTTCCAACCGTTAGAGTGACTGCATTAGTCATCACCCTTTTCTGCTCCGACTTTAGTGTGATTATTTTGACTTCAATGATTGTCTGGATCTTTCTTTTTAATGTATAGCAATCCTTCGTAGCATGCCCCACGTTTTGATGATAGACACAGTACTTGGGGTCGTTGGTTTTCCCCGCTTCCTTTGGCCTCGGATTGGAGGGAAACTGGAGCATTTCTTTTCTGTTGAGCAAATTGAAGAGCTTTACTGTTTGCTCGTCTTTAAAGTCGTAGACAGGTGCGGGGTACTGCTTGGGTGCGCCTTTTTCTTTTTGATCTTTGGCTTTCTGTTGCGGAGGTGTTCCTGCTGCCATAGCCTCTTTTCCTTTCGATCGAAAGTTTTGAGGATATCGTCATCCTTCCGGAGTGTTTCTTGTGGGGTGTTGTTCTCCCAGGCGGCGGATGAGATTTTCAGCTAGTTCGCCTTGCTTAACTCTTTCCAGCTTTTAGATTCAACCACTCCCATTTTGACCAATATCTTGGTTTGCAGGTTGTGTTTGCAGGTCTCCACCAATGTCTCCTGCGACATGCCATGAAGGCATCGCATTGACATCTCGCGGAAACGCTCGATAAAACTTTTAACCGTCTCATTCTCTTTTTGCTTATTTGCCAGAAGAGAGTGGATGGATACTTCGGTGTCATCTTCGAAGAAGTGAGTTAGGAACTCCCTTTCCACATCAGACCAAACATTAATAGTTTCCGGGGGCAACTGTATAAACCAAGTAAATGCTGGCCCTCGCAGGGTACTTGCAAAAAATTTTGTCATCACTGGGTCATTGCCCATGAGATGGCCGGTCTGTGAAAGAAAGTAGTACATATGTTGGTTCGGAGATCCCTTTCCATCATATGACTCTAACTTGAGAGGCTTATACTTTGCTGGAAATGGGGCGGACTCCCACTCTATCGGGTAGGATCTCGTAATCCCTGTTTCTTTCAATCCTTTGCGGTGCATCAAGGCATCTATCTGATTTTGAAGCTTCTCCATTTTTTCGGCGTGAGGATCAATGTAATATTTATCCTCACTGCCTTTGCCCCCGGTGTCTCGGTTAGATTCAGCTTCATCCTTCTTGGTTTTATCACAGTTGGATTCGGTTTCATCTTTCTCTTTATTAGTTTTATCAAAAGAGGAAGAACCCCCTGCACCGTCTTCCGTGTTCTTTTGATTGTTTTCCAGGACCTTCGCAAGCATTGCTTTGAGGTCTTCGATGCTTTTTTGTTGCTTCTGGATGAGGCGTTCTTGTGCCTCAATCCTCTGTCTCATCTCAGCCGATGGTTCAGCCATATGAACTGTCCCCTTGCCAGACCGAGATGAAGCATATGATCGCAGCGTTGCTATAGCCGAGTGATCGCTAAATTCTTCATATTCTTCAACAAGACCCCTTGCCAATCTTTTGTAATTGCGGGGAGCTGTGACACCTGTTCTGAGGCGTGTGTAATGATAGGTCTTCTCTGCCTCGATGTCAGAGACATACCCTCCTGCAACTGGCTTCTTGCCTTTACTCACCATATTTGATGTGAAAATGGGCAATTCTTGGTCCGAGTCTCAGTCTCGTCTCTGCAGTCGTCTTTTCTTTGGAATGTAAGATTCTGGTGCTAACAGTCGGCTGAACACCGACGTTCTCGGGGATTCACAGCGACAGTGAGTCAAAACTACGACAATTAATTTTTCGCAGCAGCATGACCGATGGGACTGTATGGCTTCCCTTTTGTTCGTGAGATAACTCCGTAAATCTGGAGTTTCTTCTTGTGGTGCAGATATGACCATCTTTTGGGAACGGGACCTGCCTCTTAGGTGATGTCTATTAGTCCAGACAGATGGCTCCGAGAAATCATAGAAATTATGTTTCTTAACTCCAAGTCCAGTTCGATGTTCATAATTAATTTTGGTATATCTTGCATGACTCTGCTGGGTAGCTTTGCATCTTTCTGTTCTTGTGTGAGGCGGAGACTTGACTCTTGCCTCACGCACTGGACAAGCCTGATGTGTTGATCTAGCCTTACATACTAGCTTAGTTGAACTAGCATTGCGCGCTGGCTTAGACTTAGTTTGGTTTTGAAGTTTATTTGTGCCATGTTGACATCTAGTTTTATTCCTGCCAAGCTGATGAGTGCAAGGCTGAGTTTTGCTTGGCTGAGAGGTACTAGGCTGACCTCTGCGAGGAAGAGAGGTGCAAGGCTGACCTTTGCTAGGTTGAGAGGTGCAAGGCTGAGCTCTGTCAGGATAAGAGGTGCAAGGCTGACCTTTACTAAGATGAAAGGTGCAAGGCTGCTTTTTGCCACAATGAGAGGTGTAAGGCTGACATCCGCCAGGATGAGAGGTGTAAGGCTGTCTTTTGCCATGATGAGAGGTGCAAGGCTGACCTCCGCCAGGATGAGAGGTGCAAGGCTGCCTTTTGCCACAATGAGAGGTTCAAGGCTGACCTCTGTCAGGATGAGAGGTGCAAGGCTGCCTTTTGCCACGATGAGAGATGCAAGGTTGACCTCCGCCAGGATGAAAGGTGCAAGGCTGATCTTTGCCAAGCTGATGGGTGCAAGGCTCATCTTTACCAAGCTGATGGATGCAAGGCTCATCTTTACCAAGCTGATGGGTGCAAGGCTCATTTTTGCCAAGCTGATGGGTGCAAGGCTCATCTTTGCCAAGCTGATGGGTGCAAAATTGATTTTTGCCAAGCTGATGAGTGCAAGGCTCATCTTTGCCAAGCTGATGGGTGCAAGGCTCCCTTTGTCAAGCTGATGGGTGCAAGGCTCCCCTTTATTATGCTGATGAGTGCAAGGTTGTTTTTGAGCCTGACATCTTCCTTGCTCCATGCTAGACTGATTTTGAGTCCGGCATCCATCTCGCTTCATGCTAGGTTGATTGTGAGCCTGACATGCAAAACAAGCTTTGAGTGCTCTGTGGCGTGCCCTTCGATTCCAGTTGCGGATTTGGGTCCGTTTTTGTGTCGCGATAGGTTCTCCTTTGGCATTACGTGCAGCGAGCTTTCTGAACGTTGGGAGAAACACAGTTGGCTTTGACGAATCATAGTTCGGAGATCCAAGGGACTGTTGATTAATCAACGCCTCCTTGTCATCCAATACCATGAAATCCTCCTTTTGTTCAGAGTTAGTCTTTTCGTGCTTTCGCTGCGCAGATCGCTTATGGCGTGGACTCGATGAGTCTGAAGATACGTAATCTTCATTTTTCTGTTGTTCGACTTCGATTACCAGCATCTCGACTGTCTCTCTAATCTTGTGGACATCAGATTGGACCACCATCTCCTCTTCAGTATAGGAGATCTCTCCCACTGTGGTCGCCAGTCTGTTTTCAGTTGAAACAGGGTTGGATCTTTGCATTGCCATTGATAGAGAAATATTACAGATTATCAAAAATTTCTCTTTTTTGAATTACAATGAAAAGAAAATAAAAACAGACAGAGAGGACTTATAGATCGTCGCTCTCTTTTTACAGAAGATGTGGGATTCGAGGCAGCTATGGGATTGGTCATTTTCCCGTTGACGATCTGACGTCGATGGTTGGAGGCGAACTCGTTCTTCCTCTCTGTTGATCCTTAGAGGAAGCACGAACGTTTAGACGAGAGAGAGAGATCTGACCAAAGGTCTTCTCTTCTTTGGTTGCAAGACTTTGAGACTCGTGTGCATAGATCAATTTGCCAAAGGTCCTTTCTGAGTTCTCTTGGAGGGTATTTATAGGTCTCTGGTTGTTAAAGAGGTTTCTTTATAGATAAGAATAAAATTCGATTTCCTTTTAGATAAAATCGAAATCTCTTTGTAATCTCGATGAGATATTCGAATCTTTTCTTGACTTGATTTTCTTTGAATTCATTGAATCGGGTCCTGTTTTTACATCCAAAATCAATTAAACTAAAATTAGAATTTAATTAGAATTTGTATGATTATCAAACTCTAATAAAATTAATTTAGAATTTATCATCCAAAAATTAATTTGAATTTAATTTAAAAAAAATTATTCAAAAATTAATTTAATTTTAATTTAGATTTTGGATTTGCAAAACAATTGGAGATTGAACCAAAATATATTGCATGCATGAAATCGGGAGCTTGTTGTGCGAAATCGGGCGACCGAACAGGGCGAGCGAGCGACCGAATGGGACCGATGAGAGAGAGATTTTTTTTTTTAATTTCTCTTTTTTTTCTCCCTTTTTCACGGCCTGAGCCTCGCTTCCACACGAGGCTCATGTCATGCAATTTTTTTTTTTTCGATTTAAATTCTCTGTTTGAGCTGAGCCTCGCATCTATGCGAGGCTGGGCCTCGCGTGGGTGCGAGGCTCTAAAATTTTTTTTTTTAAATTTATTTGGTTTACTTATTTTTTTTTAGCCTCGCATCCACGCGAGGCTCAGCCTGGCGTGGGTGCGAGGCTGATGATTTTTTTTAAATTATTTAATTATTTAATTATTTTATTTATTTATTTATTATTATTATTATTATTATTATTATTTGAATTATGATTCATATTCGGAGTCGGATTCAAACCTAAAGTGGTTTTCTCTTTGGAGACGTTAAAAACAACCAGTTTTGTCAGACACAGCCGAATATGCGCTAAAACCGTCCTGTCCAATAATTTCCACTCCTCATCAGTTATCTTTTATGGGTTTTCTCCAAACAGTAGTTGATGTAAAATTTTTGATATAAATAATCATTCATCTGCAACTTCCACCATTGAAAGTGTCCCATCAAAATTTTCAATTTTTCGCTTTCTATCTTCCGCGATAACTCCCACTTAAAATCAACACTGATCTAAGTGAAATCTGATCCGAACCAGGCTCTGATACTAATTGTTAGCAAAAATAATATCAATGCAACAACCGGTGGAATATAATAGTTAACCGAAAGGAAAAAAAAATAGAGACAGTGAACACAAAGATTTACGTGGTTCGGCAATGTGCCTACATCCACGGAGACACAATCGAAAGCTTCACTATATCAAATAAAAGATTACAACTCTCTCATCCTCAACCACAAGATAAAAATCAATGGGATTACACAAATTACAGGATCAAACCGTCACCTCGAAAGGAATACGCTGATCTTATTTGCTTCTTTACTTCAGCCCTGTTTTTCTGCTTTGCTTCAGCCGCATTTTTGGCCGAAACCCTTGCACCGAAATAATTAGCAGCCACCTTAATTATTTTCTCCCGCTCCCTACAAGCTTCAGCCGCCACCGCTATTTGTTTTATAGAAGCAACCCTTCAACCAATTTGTTTAAGCCACAACAATAAAAAAACAAAACCCTTGCCCAACAATAACAAAGAATATTGGACTGGTTCGGATCCGTTTGAACGGACTGGACCCGCTGCGACAATAGGATTTTAACAGCAACACGAACTGGTACATATAGTGATGCATTTAATAATGCAAACAATGAGAAAGAAAATTATTTGTTAATTACACAAAGGTTTTTACCTCCATTTCATCAACAATGTCCTTCCCACGAATAATTCTTGTTGGCCGTGAAAATGCTTCAATTACTTTTGGAAAAAGTTCATCTTTGGATAGCGCATCCATCTGCACATTCAACACCAGAGACGAGAAATTGAGGACCCCGTCATGAAACAACTAGTGGCCATTAAGTCTGTCATTTTGGTCAGACATTTTAAGTATGTGCAGCAAAGGAGAAGTTACAGATTAACAACACAACAACAACAAAAAAAAAAAAAAATGGAGTCACTTTGGAACTTTCTCATTCTATTCTACAAAATTCTATCATCATTTTGCCAAAAATGTCGACATTCCTGGTATAAAAGAATTCTGCTTTGGAAACATTAGTAGTGACAGAAGCATTGACAGCATATTGAATAGACACTCTATTTATCTCCTGGCTTCACAGGCTAAAAATAATTGCTCAAATTACTTCCTTTGCCCACATACCATTTCAGCAATGCGCAACAAATCAAATAAAGTCAGTCTGAACAAGTAAATTGCATTAACATAAAGAACATGGAAACCTAAAAGGAGAAATAAGCGAAAGTAACTCACTTCTATAGCTGACTTTGCATCAGGTATTATGTCACCGCTGAGAGCACTGCAGTAAGTAAAATGGTTGTGCCCCCTGGCTTCACAGTTTGTTCTATTTAGTTGTGAAAAACTTTGAAATTTAAAAATTAAAAGTACTCATCTTCTGATATTGTATTCAGCAAGTTCACCTTACAATCTAAAGCTAAAACTGATACTTTTATGTAATAGATGTTTGAGTACAAGCAACACCTCAGATAACAAACAAACTTGAAGATATATAAAACTTCTCATAATTGGCACATAAACTGAAGATGAAGAAGTTATTCTTGAGGTAGAAAAGGACGGACATAAGTAAAGCTAGCCCAACGGTTATATAATAGCTTCAAGCAGAAGGGAACAATGACAAGTAGTAAGTTTTGATCTTCTGAAGTTTCGGAACGACTTCTTTCATAGCAGGCCTTTCTTTGGGCACGTCCTTTGAACAGATTATACCCTATTCCACGATAGAAGATAGACACGAATGCAAAGATATTTGATCTCCGCTTGCCATTTCATTCCAAGAATCATCTTTCAAAAGATTGCTGTCCACAATCTCCAGCAGAGCATCAGGATGTGCATCACATATCCATCGGCGCAGGCATAACTCCCCAACAAACATAGGATCAGTAGGCTTCTTTCGCGTGAACATCTCTAACAATAGTATTCCAAAGCTATAGACATCTCCTTTTCTTGAGACTCGTCCAGTCGATGCATACTCTATTCAACACACCAAGACAATAAATTTAGTAATGATGATTTGATATTACATTTGCACTGAATGCATATAGATTTAGTTACCTGGAGATATATAACCAATCGTCCCTGGTGTGCTTGTTGATGTTGCACTCCGGCTATCACCACCCAACAGTTTTGCAATGCCAAAGTCGCTCAAGTGAGCAGTCATTTCTTCATCTAGAAGAACATTGCTTGGCTTTAAATCACAGTGTAGCACAACATGAGAATGGTTGTGATGGAGATACTCAAGAGCTGAAGCCACATCGATAGCTATGCTAATCCTTTGGAGTAGGCTCAAGCAGCAGTTGGGGGAGTAGAGCCACATTTCGAGGCTCCCGTTAGGCATGAACTGAAGAACAAGTGCCTTGAAGTCCAAGTTGGAACAAGTAGTGATGATTTTAACTAGATTCCTATGGCGAACCATCCGCAGAGCATTGCACTCGACATCAAAGCTTCTCGAGGCTTCATCAACTTCCAAATTCAAGACCTTGATTGCAGTGAGGAGCCCATCATTTAAACATCCCTTGTAGACGGACCCAAATCTTCCCCTTCCCAGTAAATTTGCTTCGCTGAAGTTATCAGTTGCACGAGCAACTTCATGGTACGATATCAATCTATAGTTATCAGGAGATTGAGTGTGTGCGAGAGCAATATTTTTGGTTTGCTTTCGAAATAATATCCAGCAGGCAATGACAATTATCACAGCAGTAGGGAGGATATACCAGAGCAAATGCACTGTAGATTTAGAAGTAGAATGAATTGTTATAAAACAAGGTGGGAATCCTAATCCTGGCGTTCCACATAATGCCATGTTCCCTACTAACGACATGAAGCTGATATTTGAGAAGACACCACTGCTTGGGATCTTTCCTTCCAGCTTATTGAAAGATAGGTTTATATTGCTGAGGTACCGGAGATTGGCCAGGGATGCAGGTATAATTCCTGACAGATTATTGTTTGAAAGATTCAAAACATGTACACTTATAAGCTCACCAAATGATGACGAAATCTGACCATTGAATGAGTTGCTCGAAAGATCTAGATATTCAAGCATTTGGAGCTCTTTTATAGAACTTGGGATCTCACCTGACAGCTGATTCCTAGATATATCAAGTCTATCTAAATTTTTAATATTGCTTATCTCTGAAGATAGGAATCCGCTAAGAAAATTTTGCGATAGACCCAATTCAATCAAGCGAGTCAGACTCCATATGCTCTGAGGTATTTTGAAAGATAATGAGTTGGTACCGAGCAACAAGCGTTGTAACGAACTGATATTTCCCAGTGAGTCGGGTATGGGCCCAGAAAGACGGTTTTCTTGAAGGTAAAGTAAGTTCAACAATCTTAACTGGCCAAACTCATGTGGAATGGATCCATTTATCATGTTATATCTCAGATCTAATAACTGAAGGTTCTCCATCGTTGTGATTTGTAAGGGTATGGTTCCAACTAGCTCATTGTTGCCTAACTGCAGATACTCCAAACTAGATAAATTACCGAGTTCAGCGAGTAGTTTTCCCCTGATATGGTTATTAGCAGCACTGAAAACATAAAGATTCCTTGAGAGGTTACCTATCGTTTTTGGAAGAAAGCCATCGAGCTCATTGTCTTCCAAAGCGATAATTCCGAGAACTCTGCTGTTGGAAAGCGATCCGAGAAAGTCCAGCCCTCCAGTTAGCTTATTCCCCCCTAGAAACAACCTTTCAAGATGAAGTATGTTCCTGAAGTTCACACGTATCGATCCACTAAGCGTGCAGCCATACAGGTCTAACTCGGAGAGTGATGTCAGATTCGAGAAGCAGATTGGTATAGAATCAGTTATGGCATCGTTGTTATCGAGAGCTAACCATTGGAGATGTGAAAGCCCACCCAGCTCCTCAGGAATGCTCCCCTGCAAGCTGTTCTTGCCGAGTCCCAAATTAAGCAGATTCGAAAGGTTGCCCAAAGATGCCGGAATAGTACCAGTGAGATTGTTTCTGCCAAGATATAGAATTGTAAGCCGCTTCAGATTGCCAAGCTCCACCGGTATGTTTCCGCTGAACTGGTTGAAAGACAATGAGAGAAAACCAAGGTCATGGCAATGACAAAGTCCGGCAGGGATGTTCCCAATGAGCTGATTCTTGGACAGCCTGAGAAGTTGAACTCGAGGAAGTATTGAATGAACCAAGCTACGATTTGAGGGTAGAGTTCCTGAAAGATTGTTGGCAGCCAGGGATAAAACGGTCAGCAATGACATGTTGAAAATGGCAGGAGGTATAGAACCTGACAGCTGGTTCAGTTCGAGAAAGAGTTTCTTGAGTCGAGGGAGCTGCGCAAGGGAATCGGGGACGGGGCCAACAAGACTGTTGTTGGAGAGGTAGAGGACAGAGAGAAAGGAGAGATTTGCAAGGTGTGGGGCGATTGTGCCATAAAGGGAGAAGTTATTGAACTGAAGAGCAACTACCCTTTGCCTCTGGCTGCTACATGAGACGCCCATCCAGGTGCAGAAGGATGTATTGGCAGTCCAGTTTGTGGATAGAGTGTTGTATGGGTCGCTCACACGAGCCTTGAAGGCCAGCAGCGCTGTGAGGTCGGTGAGGTTGTTGTGCTGCACTGCCGATGAGGGTGAGGACAACAGGAGGAGCATGAAATGCAATGCAGCACAGACAAAGTGATTGAACTCCATCAGTTATCGATAAGTGGGGGATGCAAGGGATGCACAATTCATTATCTACATGTATACAGCTGAAGCAAACATGAGGTCCAAGTGCCCGTTCAACTGCGACAGAGATAGAGATCACAAATTCCACAGGACTAGTCTACTGATAGAGAGCCCGCCCATTATAACCACATTACTTGTAAACTTTTCTCTGCGTTGAACTGGCACCACCTCCATCACTATCATGAACTATTCCAAGATGCCTCCCAGTGGAGTGTGAACGAGAAGACTGAGGATTAACTTAGCCCAGACTCGATATCGACAACAGACTTCAAAACTATCTATTCGTCGATCATTCATGTCCAGCCATCCAAATGCACATATATTGCACGTAGAAAGAATGATGAAACTCACAACAGTATAGGCTTCTGCAAAGCATATTTGCAGGAACTGTGCATGCTACACCATGAAACTTGAACAAGAAAGGAGCTACAGATAAATGTAATACATGTATCACCTACAAATACAATTATAAGACTCGTCCACTTGCTGACAACATTCCCCCATGTGAATTAGTATCTTAGACTAACTAAACTCATCTAAACTGCTACTAACTGGTTCATCCTAGCTCCAACTTAAGAACAGTGTCTTTCAACAATGAGATAGAAAAACCAAGAATACAACATCAAGAGAAACCACATAACAGGCGTCAAACATTGCTAAAAGAACTCAATATCCAGAAACTTCCCCCCAGACTTGACCTCGGCTCCTAACATCGTCTTGCTGCTGCTCCTTGACCCGATCCCAAGCCTCGTTTGAAGATCAGTCTCCGGTGTAGGTAGGAATGGTAATGGACTCGTCAACGGGCCAAATTATATCCCATTGAGTACAAAATTTTGAATTAAAAATAAAAATTTTATTTTTCTAATTTAAAATTTTGTATTGGGATGACTAAAATTTTGCCCGTTGACGCATACATCACCATCCCAGTTTCTTCCGTATTATAGAAGTGTCCGTGCATATTTAGCACTCGGCCCAAACCCATGACACTGACACATAGCTAGATGTTACAAGTCAAACCCCATATTGTAAAACAGCAACAGACATCACCCTTGTAGTGATTCGTGTATCAAACATGTCCCTTATGCAATACGATTCTTATCCATCATTTAATTTCAAATACTACCAAGAACTTGACCTAGACTTGTCACTTTTATATGATATTTGCCTGCTATTTGCAAATAAAATACAGTCTTGCTTATTCCGTTTTTTACGTGACACGTTTAACACCAACACAATTTATTTGCATACTTTTTATTATATTGTACTATGATAGTACACATGTTTCTTTCTCTTACATTACTTGCTGCGTTTAATCTCCTGGGTGTTGAGTCCAGATTACAAAGATGAAGAAGTAGAAATAGCTCCAACTAATGATCCATACTTCATTGAACAGATCGAATGACAGTGATCAACAAAGTATCTCTGGACAACTTGTAAATCTTATTTATACTTTTTTTTTGTTCGGACACTGTTTTACTCTTTGTATCTTGACTCTTTTGTGTAAATATTCAAAACATTATACCATCTTATGTTATATGGCAGTAGTTACGGTTATTTTGAGATTTTGAGAGTACAATAATAGTTAAGTAGCATCCTCTATTTTGAAAAACAGTTGAAAAACATAGTGGCGTTACAGACTTGGTAGTGCAGGCCTTGAAACCTCCGGTGGGGTGCTGCACCTAATCAAAGCCCAATTCACACCCTCAAAGAGCGGGTGCTGCTTGATCTCAGAGGCTCCCCGCTTCACTCCT
This sequence comes from Dracaena cambodiana, assembly GCA_036321105.1. Lineage (NCBI taxonomy): Eukaryota > Viridiplantae > Streptophyta > Magnoliopsida > Asparagales > Asparagaceae > Dracaena > Dracaena cambodiana. Next base: position 4,504,898 of record JAYEPQ010000007.1, read on the forward strand.
AGCCGTTGCTGCGGCTCCTTCGCTAACGATCCCTGTATCAGTTCTCGACTCGCATAGCTCGTCGAAGGTGCATCAGGAAAATTGAGCTGCTGCCCAGCCACGTTGAAGAGTGTTGCCCAGCTGCTTGACCCTTTGAACGGTGTCTTGCCATAGTGAAGTTCGTAGAGGAAGATGCCAAAAGTCCACCAGTCTATAGCACTCCCATGGCTCAGCAGCACGGTATTCATGCCGACAAGGGACACGGATCGGGCTGCTGTGGGTTCCGCCACTAGCTCGGTTTTCACGTCGCTGTAGACTATTCCCAGCATATGTAAATACTCTAGAGCTAACAGTACTTCAGCAGAATAAAACCTTTCTGGACTTCTGAAAGGGGAAAAAGAAAACTTCTTACTGGTAATTTTATATTTAGATTGAGTCATCATTTTCAGGTCTAAAACCAAAAACCATCAGATAAGACCAAGTAATGGCTGTTCAGAAATGATCAAGTACTTATCTCTGAAAAGAACAAAGTTTTAGAGCTCATGCATCTTTACCAAGCACAAAGGCGAGTTAGTTTTGATATGTCAATTGGACAGGTCGGGCTTAAGTTGACAACCAAACATCAAATTCTTGTAATTTCTCCTCATTGTTGCAAATTCAACCAATATCGCTACTTACAAGAGATCACTGCATATAAATTAATTACTTTTATTGAAACTGAACTTATTCATCGGGCAAGAGGCTTTCCTCTTCCACCACAGCTGCCAACATTACAACAACATGATCCTAAATCAAGCCGTGAATAAATACTATATGGCATAAACAAGAGATGAGCATATTCCTCATTTAGGTACTGGCTCCTAAATTATGAGAGAAGACTTCAGAAGTCCATAAAATTCCGTCAAAACTAAAAGATGAGCAATAGACTCAAAATCCAGGCAAAACTGAGAGGTCGGCAATGCCTTTGGGTAGACCAGCTATTTTCTTCAGAAGCGCAAGCCTGTTATTCCTGATTCTAGGGTCCTCCTGTACACACAACCATCTTTAATACTTCATATTTTTGAGCAAATACTACAAAAATAGTGTCTGTGAAAATAAATAAAAAATAAAAAAACTGCATGTATCTATCAGATGTGTATAAAAGATAGTTAACAACAAACAGTTCTTACAGTGTCTCACAGTTTATCTTCACACATTTGGACTAGTTAAGGTGCACGTGCATTGCATTACTCCTGATTCTAGCGTCCTCTTGTACATACACAACCATCTCTAATACTTCATATTTCTGATAAAATATAGCAAAAACAGTATCCGTAGAAAAACATATATATATATATATATATATATATATATATATATATATATATATATATATCAATGTTGAAAATAACGAGTTATGAAACCCGTTATATTGCGTTACATAACCTAACAGAACCCAGCGCTACGTAACAACTTGAAATAACTCAATGCACCGTAACATTACGGTTTTTTATATTATTTTATATTATATTACATAACGTTACATTAAATTCTCTTATGTTACGTTATTTACAATTATCTTTTTAGTCATTTCTATATTGTTGTTGAGTATTATTTTGATTATTAGCGAATTGTTATAATTTTATTATCTTATTAGTTGTTTGTTTGATTGTTTGTGGAATTGCTAACTTGTTAATTTGCGATTGTTTCCTTGTTCGCTTGTAATTCCTCTCCGATTACTGAAATATCTTACTTGTTGATTGTATTGAATTTTTAGTTGAACTGAAATCAACAATTACAAATAAGATTAATTGAATATTACAAAATATAAATTACAACAATGATAATAACTGAAATTGAAATGAAAAATTAGAATATTATTTTCTTGTTTAAATGATGACTGGATTTATAATTGCACATTTAATATAATTTATGAAGATAAATGTGTAAACTATTATAAAATTTAATATAAAATTAGAATAGATTATGATTATAAAATAGTTTTTATATTCTTTTTTTAGATATCTTAAATTTATATTTCAATTTATAGAAATTATTTTATATAGTTTATATTTATTTTTATTAAATAAGTAGAAAATTGCATAATCTACGTTATGCGTTACGTTATATACGACATAACCTAACAGAGGTAAAACGTTACGTTACCGTTATCGCTATTTTAAACATTGATATATATATATATATATATATATATAGAGAGAGAGAGAGAGTAAACGGGAAATTCACCGGCGGTGAAGGGAGTTCCTTCACCGCCGCTTAGGTGGCCCAATAAAATTATTATACGTGGCACCACTCAAGGTAACAAAAGAATTCCCTTAACTGTCCTTTGAGTGGCGCCACGTGTAATAATTTTATTGGACCACCTAAGCGGCGGCGAACAAACCGGTGAATTTCCCGTTTTCTCATATATATATATATATATATATATATATATATATATATATATATATATATATATGAAAAATATAAATGAGCTGACAGCTCAAACAAGTTACCTGATCTGCAGTTCATTTCCACTATCTCCGGTAATTTTTCTTAAAATTCTTTTTTAGATTATGATCTCGACCTCCTAGGATTCACTCATAGCAAATTTCTTGGGTTTTAGTTTTGATTTAGTCCTCCATCAAGTTGACAAAAAATTAACTATTTTCAATTAATACAACATTTTATATCAACTTGATGAAAGGGTAAATGAATTCCAAAATTTATGAAATTTGATCTAAAAGAAGTCGCGGATGTAGAAATACTAATTCTAGGAAAAAATTGAAGAAAAAAAATTTGATCACTATATTTTTAACTCTAGCTCACGTAACTTTTTCTGAGTTGGCGGCTTACCTATAGTAATCATATATATATATATATATATATATATATATATATATATATATATATATATGAAAGAGAGTTTAACAACAAACAGTTCTTATAGCATCTCATCGCTTCTCGGTCACCCCCTCGGATGCTAGTTAAAGTGCACGGGCATTGCACGTGTTGAATGTCTATCCATTGAAGTTACTGCTCAACTTCAAGCAGACTAATAGTAGCATTAGCATAGTTTGAAAAAAAGAAGAAAATATAGGGGGCATACATATAGATTGAGGGTGGCGTGTATAGCCTGTAACTTTCCGGGCACACAATCATGTAACCATACTGGAGTTTGAGCCCCTAGCATTTCTTTTAACTGAAAAGTGCAGAACAGCACAGGCAATAATTTGTGGCAGAGCTAATGATGCAACAAACATGATAATGTTTTCAAACACACTGATTTGTACAAGCTAAATTTAAGTCAATCCAAGAGAATTCTGGGGGAAAACAAGTTGCAATTGAGCTAATATCAGCAGATGTAATCATATAATTGATAAATCACAATAATCACATTGGAAACAGTAGTTACTGGGTTATGGGTTATGAGAACTTTTGTAAAGAGGAACAATTGTACACCAAATAGCCAACATCTCGTGCTTCTGATCAGTGAGGACCTGTACCATGCCTTGTTGAACAATATATGCATGTGTTATGAGTGATAAATTTGCATTTTTCTCATTTCTAATCCTGCCTTCAGAAAGAGTTTTTATAGGATAAAATACTTATGAATTTTAAAGCAAATATTAGGAATATATGGTCCATAATTCTAATTGGAAAAAAAAGAAAAGTTGTATAGTTATGAATATGAGGAAAGACAGATTGGTGCACAAAAAATTGCTATCTGATTATATGGATTTAATTTTTCCCAGAGAAAATCATAGGCGATGAGTTAAACCGAAGATTTTCTGAGACGGATATAGAAGTCTAGAATTCTGATAAAAGAAAAGGAAACATGTCCTTACTATGAATATGAGAGAAGAGAAGTTGGTTCAAACCATCTAGAATTTATAAGAAACCAATTGTTTTGAAGCTAGAAAAAAACAAAGGCAACCAATTAAACCAAAAAAAAAAAAGATTATTTAAGTTGGTATTTGCGGAAGATGAAACAGAAGGATGCAAGATCAAAAGGAAAGGAAAGTTGTCATTTAAAAAACTTCTTGTTACGAGAGTGGGGGAAAGCTGATTTATATATATGAATCTATGCAGCAGGGGTTATCAGCTCCATCTGCTGCTAAGTACTTTAAATTGTGGAAGTCGACAAGGTCACAAGGGGATTGGAATTGAGAATTTAGGGTTGATTAATTTTAGTTATGAATGTGACGGAATAATAAACTTCTCAGTTATTTTTTTCCTGGAGATAATTATGGAGAAACAATTAACTAAGAAATTTGTAGAAGATCAAATTGATGGAAACCTAGTAAATCAATTTTCAATTGCTTTTACATATATACAATTATGAAGAAGCAATTAATTCAAGAAATTTGTAAAAGGGGAAACTTGTGGATGTGAGAGGACAAAATGGTGGAAACATAGCAAACCAATTTTCCATTTATTTCAACAGATCCAGTTAGGGACTTAGGTGTGTAAGCGGGTTGCATTAGGGTCGGGTGCATGTAAGATCCAAATCCTAACATGCTTACGAAATTGGATTCAAACGCGGGTTTGAATTAGAATTCCTTCTTTCTTATCGGTATCGAGTCGGATTTTGGATCTTGGATATAATTGTCATAGTTACCAATTGAAACTTTCATAATCCTAGGTAAAATTTGTTAGATTATAATACTATTTTGTATTTGGATTTAGTTTGAGTTTAGTACCACATCGCCTATTGAGTAGTTTATGTGGAGTTGAGAGGTCTATAAATATATTTAATCCTCTGACTTATGAATATAAAGATTGAGTTTTGGTTCTCAATACTTTCTGACATGGTATCAGAACAGATTTGAAAAATAGATCTCAACCGTGCGATTCAATTACCTATCTATCTCAACAATCCACTCAAAAATATAAAAAAAAGCCCTAGCTTACCTATGGCGGCTTCTTTCAAACAAACCCCCAACAGCAGCAGAGGCGTTGCAGCTCGAATTGCAGCCGTCTCTCTTTTTCATCCCCAAATTAAAAAAAAAAAATCTCAAGCCCTAATTTTTGTTTGCCCTAAATTCGACAGCAGCACAGCAGCAACAGCAGCACAACCAGCAACACAGCAGCAGCAGAGAGATTTGCCTTGAATAGTCAGCAAATCTATTTGCCTAAAACTTCTTTGCTCAAAAATCGTGACAGGTTTATTACTGCTATTACACAAACCACTTCACTATGCTTTGTGTTCTTCATCTTTTTATGGCATTATCAATTTCAGGTGATTCATCTACTACTAGTACTACAATTACCATAATAACTGAAAATTTATATCCAAAAAATCTTATTGCTACAGTAGCTCAGTCGTTCAAAGTATTAGTTGGTACTTAAAGAAAAATTATGCATTTACTGGATGATCTACCAAATGCACACGATCCTCTATATTCTGATTGGTTTGTGAATGACTGTTGCGTAATTATATGACTCCTTAATAGTATAGAAAAAAAAAAGTTATGCTGTTATATTCTTGAAAACTGCAAAAGATATATGGGACACTCTTAAAGAACTATATAGTAATGAGAAAAATATATCACGTGTTTTTGAACTGTATGAACGCTTGTTTACTCTCAAACAAAATAAAATGTCAGTATCCGAATACTATTCCGCTCTCCGAGGCATATTGGATGAGTTTGAAGTTCACCAGTCATGGGTTACATATCTTAAGATTTTGAGACAATATCATCAGGATCTAACTGTTGCAAAATTTCTCTCTGAATTGAATTCTTTATTGATCCAGGTGAGCGGTCAAATTCTTATTGGTGATAGTGTTCCATCCTTAACAGCAACGTATTCTAAGTCATTCGTATTTCTACTGGTTCTACTACATTAGCAACTTAGACTCTTGCCTCCAATGACCATTCTGTCCTATTTTCTGGTTGGGGACAAAGCCGTGGACATAGTCGTAGTCGCGGTCGTGATTCAGGGGAAGGCCATGGTATTGGTGGCAATGGTGATCGAAACTCCGGTGGTGGACGAGAATTCCGTGAATGTGATGACTGCGGCAGAAAAAATCACACATCTGCATACTGTTGGGAGAAGTATGAAAAACCAGAATAGACACAAGCTGCTACTACTTTTCCTTCAACAAAAAATACTGCATCGACAATGAATTCTGCTAGTACTTTGACATCTTCAACGATAGTTCAGATTCTACAAAGGGAACTTGACAGAATTATCTGTCGTCAATCCTCCGTGGTCAGTCTGAATGTTACTCATGCATACTTATCAGTTACTGATACTAACATTACTTTCTCTAACCAACCATGGGTTATAAACTCTAGAGCTTCCTCCCATATGACAGGCATTAAAAACAAGTTTTTCCCCTATATTTTTTAGATAAATACCCTCCTGTCAATATTGTTGATGGCTCCTCTTCTTCCGTTATTGGTGATGAAAAAGTTCACGCTACCAATTCATTAACTCTACTAGATAACGTTTTGTTTGTTCCCAATTTTCCTATTAATTTGTTGTCTATTAGCCAAATTACCAAAACTAATAATTATTTTGTAATATTTTTCCTACTTACTACATTTTTCAGGACCTTCAGACTAGGATGAGGATTGGTACGGGGCGTGACCAAAGGGGGATGTACTATCTCGATGAGACATCACCTACAAAATTTGTTGTTTGCTCTTATTCCCTTTTACAGTGGTATCAACGTCTTGGACATATTTCTCTCCAAAGCCTTCATCCAGTTGTACCCACTGCGGCTGGCATATCTACTTTACATTGTGAGTCTTGTGAACTGAGTAAACATCATTACGTCTCATATCCAAATCAAGTCAATCTACGTAATAAGTTTCCATTTGAGTTAGTCAATTCTGATATTTAGGGTCTATGTCGTTTTCCCACTTTTAAGAGATTAAGGTATTTTGTTATATTTGTGGATGATTTATCTTGCATGACATGGATGTATTTACTAAGCAAAAGATCTATTATCTCTAGTATAATTGAACTATTTCATAAAGAAATAAAAAATCAATTTTCTAAGTCTATTCGTATTTTGCGCACTGATAATGTTATGGAGTAAATGAAAACTGATGTTTTCTTATTTTGTACTAATAATGAAATTATTCATTAAACTTCTTATTCTCACACATCCCAGCAAAACGGTGTTACTAAAAGAAAACATAGATATATTCTTGATATTGATCGGACATTAATGATTCACATGCATATTCCCATATATCTGTAGTCTGATTATGTTTTGTGTGTTTATCATCTAATAAATAAAATGCCGTCATCTATCTTGCATGGTAAAACTCTTTTTTCCTGTCTTTATCATGATACACACATATTTCCTCTTATACCTTGAATATTTGGTTGTACGTATTTTGTTTAAAATTTGTCTCTTGGTTTGGACAAAATATCTCCTCGTGCTATCAAATGTGTATTTATTGGATACTCTAGGACACAAAAAGAATATAGGTTTTATGATCCAATATCTAGAAAGTATTTTATCTCTGCTGAAATTACTTTTTTTTGCGTTTGTTCCCTGTTTCACTTTCGCATCAAAATATCAATTGGATACTTCTCTTTCTTTACCTCTACCTGTCTCTACTACTGAGGTTAGACAAGTATTGGTGCCTCATAAAGAGGATGAACAAGTGACTCACAAGAAACCACTTTTTTCCTGTCTTTATCACGATACACACATGTTTCCTCTTATACCTCGAATATTTGGTTGTACGTATTTTGTTCAAAATTTGTATCTTGGTTTGGACAAACTATCTCCTCGTGCTATCAAATGTGTATTTATTGGATACTCTAGGACACAAAAAGAATATAGGTGTTATGATCCAATATCTAGAAAGTATTTTATCTTTGTTGAAATTACTTTTTTTTGCGTTTGTTTCCTATTTCACTTTCACATCAGAATATCAATTGGATACTTCTCTTTCTTTACCTCTACCTGTCTCTACTACTGAGGTTAGACAAGTATTGGTGCCTCATAAAGGGGATGAACAGGTGACTCACAAGAAACTACTATTGATTTTTTCTCGTCGACAGAAAGTATCTCGTCTCAGTTCACTAGCTGTTGCTCCGCCATCTCCAGCTGTAGGTCCCCAGCAACCACAACATTCTTCTGCTTCTATCTCTGATCTTCCCATTGCTCTTCAGAAGAACAAGCGCTATACTTCTGCTCATCATATTTCTCAATTTGTTTCCTATAATCACCTTCACCCAATGTTCTGCCAGTTTGCCATTTTTCATTCTTCAGAGTCTATACCCAAGTCATTTCAAGTCATTTCAGAAAGCAGTGTTAGTCTCTGTCTGGCAGTTGGTCATGGATGAGAAGATGCAAGCCCTTATCTCTCGTGGAACCTAGAATTTGGTTCTGTCTCCGCCTGATGCATGTATTGTTGGTTGTCACCGGATTTACTCTGTCAAATATAAGTCAGACGGCTCAATTGATTGCTATAAAGCCTGTCTTGTTGCGAAAAGATTTTTTCAAACTTATGGTATTGATTACTTTGAGACTCTCTTCTATTGCACGTTTCAACTCTATTCATATTTTCTTCTCTCTTACTGTGAATCTTGATTGGTTATTATTTTAATTGGATATTAAAAATGTTTTCTTATATAGTGATATGTAAGAACATATGTATATAAAATAACCTCCAGGGTATATTGTTCAGAGGGAGAATATAGTATGCAAACTCAAAAAAAACAATTTATAATCTTAAACAGAGTCCTCGAGTCTGATTTGAGAAGTTTTTCACTGTAATTGCTGGTATTGGATTTCAGCGTTGCCACTATAATCATTCTGTTTTTGTCCGACATACTTGTTCTGATATTGTCTTTCTTGCTGTGTATGTAGATGATATTCTACTAACTGGGAATGATACAATAGGTCCGACTGAGACTGGATATCTTAGGCAATATTTTGTAACTAAAGATATGGGAAAGCCAAGATATTTTCTTGGAATTGAGCAGTTTATCATAAATATGAGTTACTTCTCTCTCAAAAAAGTATGCGTTAGATCTCTTAGAAAAGACCGATCACCTTGGGTATAACCTGCTAATACTCCAATAGAGTCAGATTTAAACGTATGGAGTAAAGATAGTATTTCGTATGAGGATATCAAGCAGTATAGAAGAATGGTTGGAAAGCTTATCTATCTCACAGTTATTAGACCTGACATTTCTTTTGTTGTTGGGCTGCTGAGTCAGTTCATGCATAAACCAAGGGACTTACATTGGAAAGCTACTATGAGAATTTTGGCATATATTAAGAGCTCTCCTGAAAAAGAATTATTTTATAAAAAAACATGGACGTGTTAAAATCTCTGCCTTTTTAGATACTGGTTATGTAGGAGATAAAGAAGATAGAAAGTCAACCAGTAGATATCTTACATTGTTGGAAGTAATCTAGTTACAGGAAGGAGAAAGAAACATGATGTAGTGTCTAAATCTTCAGCTGAGCCAGAATATCGGGCAATGGCACATACTACGTGCGAATTGTTATGGTTAAAGAATTTGCTAACTAAATTTGGATTAAACTCAAAAGATCCTATGTCTATGTACTGTGATAATCAGTCAGCCATTTATATTGCTCAAAATCCAGTATTTCATAATCGTACTAAGAATATAGAGTTAGATTGTCATCTGATTCGAAATAATTTGGTGAAAAAAATAATATGTACTCCGTTTACTGCTTCGTAGAACAACTGGCCGATATTCTAACTAAAACTGCATCACCAATTATATTTTCTAATATATGTAACAAGTTAAGTATGATTAATATTTATATCCCAACTTGAGAGGAAGTGTTAGATTAGATTACAATTTTGAATTTTGTTTTAGTTTGAGTTCAGTACCAAATTGCCTATTGAGTGGTTTATGTGGAGTTTAGAGATCTATAAATATATGTAATCCTCTGACTTATAAATATAGAGATTGAGTTTTAGTTCTCAATAATACTTTCTGACAAAATTTATTAAATGAAAATGAGTAATTTTATAGTCTAACTTCACATAATCATATTTTACTATTGTTATCGATATTAATCTTAGTGTCTAGAAAAAGATTTACAAGATCACTTATTCAGCAGCATAAAAGTATGTGCTCTCAGACCAAACTAATTTGGATTATGCTCCAATAAAATGCGATCACCCCACATAATCAGGTCCATACACGTAATGTGCATGCATGTTCGCTTATGCGTATGATGAAAATCCTTTTGTGCCTATGTGATGGGAGACTAAATAAAAACAAAATTCAAGAAATTAACAATCCGGTGAATACATCTTATATTCACTTTATGAAAGGGCAAATGAATTCCAAAACTATAAAATTTGATTCTAATGAAGGCATGGAAGTAGAGATAATGATAAAGAAACATAGAAAGAAATAATGGAACTACTGTTTCTTTATAGACAGTGCACGTAAATTTCCAACATTGGCACCTCATAAATATAAACATATACATATTTACATATTCATATACATATACATATACAAAAGAGTGTTATAACACATATCTAAACAAAAGAAAGATATTTGAAACTCCAGTCCACTTATGTTACCAATCACACACATATCTAAACAAAAGAAGGATATTTGAAACTCCGGTTCACTTATGTTACCAATCACACGTTTTGGAGGTATTTAGGTTGTGTTAAAATAGCATCCAACCTACACCAAAGGATTCTTTGTTGATTTAAACTAGAGATTAAGAGTGCAGTTAAGATTTCTAGAACATTCGAGCAAATCCTACTTAAGACAACAATTTGAAGCTACATCACACTATACAATTAAGCAAATAATAAATCATGGCACTATAAGATAAATGTTTGCCATTGATGTAGATAAGTGCCCAAAAACAAAGAACTGAATGAGTAATAGGGCAGTAGGTTAGACAGGTAGGGAGGCTTACCGCCATGACAAAAGGCATTGTCAAAGAAATCTTCCAGTGGTTGTAGCAATTGCAAAGAAGTGTTAACAAAGACACCAATATCAACACCTAAAAACACAGCAAGGAAACATTCCCACTGAGGACCAATTCATCGATAACATGCAAGAACAGGCAATAAAGATTTACGAAAAAAAGGTACCAGGTTGAATATTTGATGCTACAATCTTGTACGAACTCCATAAAGCTTTTTCTTCTTTGGTCTCAAATGCAGCATCGCTTACCTATTCATGAAATTTATATAGGCTGAGAAACATAAATGGCATCTAGCACAGTAATGAATCAATGACAATCTCTTAACTAAAGATATTCCCCACATAATTTCTCATTCAAATATAACAGAATTTATTCTCATCATGTCAAAAACTAAGAGAGCATTTGAAGTCGAATTCTCCATTAGTTTGGATTTAGAAAAACTAACTGCTAATAAATTAACCTATCTGATTACTTAAATAGGGAAGAGGAAAGTGTATGCCTCACGTGTATGTGCATTTTAGATGCCCAGGATGCCAGAGATTGAAGCAAAGCAAATGCAACTATGGATTCCATACAAGAGAACATTGATAAATCAAAGCAGCCCACTAAAGAAGATCAAATTTTATATTAAAGTAAAATCTGATACTAAACAACAATTTAAATCAAAACAGGATAGTCAAAGCTTAATACCACTAGTCGACGAGGTGTACCATATGTCAATACTTCTCCGTGGATCAATCTTCTTTTCTCTAGCATCTGCACTGTCAAACTTCTGAGCTGCAAAAAATAGTAGTTTTCAGTGTAGGAAGAAAAAAATGACTACTGTTCTTCTGAGGTAAAGCAATCAACAAAGGAAAATTTACAAAACATCAAGGGAAATCAACACCACTTTCAGAATGCCTGCAATGACATATTTCTCTTCTTGTAAAGAATCTAGGCATTGTCTATTACCAAGGAAACTATATAATGCTCCAGCATTCATTGCAGCAACATGCTACATAATGCATATAATTAATAAGAATAGGATCACAGGTGCAAATATTCAGCTTGATATTAAATAGCATACTTGCTCACTTGCATCAACTACATCATGATGTGGCATCTCTTCTGTGCCAATCTCAAGAATGAATGCCCTGCGATCCTCTGCCACCTGAAAAATAGTGTAGACAAAAAAGAAGCTACAGCACTTGGAAAAACATTATGGTTCCGCAGAAAATAAGCAAATAAAATGTGAAGAAGTCAAAAGCTAGTGCATATCTCCATATACAGTTCTACCAATTTAGTTTTACGACATTTCATGAACTTCTATAGATAATATGTACTTCAAACCAAATAAAATCGACTTGCAGTAAGGAACCCAAGAGTTTCAAATAAGTGAACATGCCAAAATTTATACTGCGATATGATGCTTGGTTGACCATCTAATTTTACAAAATATCCTATTAACTTTAAAAAGGAAATGCAATAGAATGATCACAGAATGATGACACTAATGAAACCCAAGTTAACATGACACTGATATTTTCAAGAAATTCATTAGTAGTCCTAGCCAACCATTGAGGCAAACCCATTTGCATAAAATGCTAGAATTTAGGTTCATAAATGATGGAAAATGGGAAGAAACAAATTAGCCATTACTACAGAGATATTGAGTTCAACCTAAATAGTGAAATAATTACAGACCACGTCCTGCATGACATACTGCCAAGATTTATTTATTGTTAAGAAAAGTAACACATTGTATTAGATTGCACTCGAAACGAAAGATTACTGAGACCAATTTAATCTCTAATTTCTAAATGTTTTTACACAGGTCACTATCAAAGTTATCTTTCTCATCTCAAAACGTTTGCACTAGAACCAAAGAGTTACGTGCATGAGTCCTTTGAATCTTTAGTGAGTAACAGTTAGGATATATCAGTACCATTGCTTCTCAAATGTTCCCTACATTACCTCCCACATCACCACAGCTCAAGGCCAGCAACCTCTCTCATGCGTCCCACTTAGACATCTACAATTAACATTTCAAAAATAATAAATATATATTCTATTTTTTCTATTTAGGAAAAAAATAACTTACAATTTTTGCTCACGTCTCCAATTAACAATACCAGTCTGATAAATATGGGCATGAAAAAAAAAATCTGAAAAGGTAGAAAATCCTTTTTTTCTTCTGTCTCTACCATTCTTTCTAGTTAGTTTTTGGAAGGCTAAAGCCTTGGTAGCATGCCATGCATCATTCCCTCAATCGAGTGTATATAAATTAACAAACCTAATTATCTTTCTTTCAGTGCAACCAACATTTGGAAAAAAAATTGTATTAAAACGCTATCACTAGCTTCAAATGAGTGTGGCGGGATTGAAAGAGATGAATGTTGGCATGCATTCTAAAAAAATTTATCTGACATGGTTCCTTAAAAGTTTCTTGGTAAAGAATACTTGAGTGGAAAGCCACAACCCATTATCAAGCATAATAAATCAAGATACATGTTAACAATAGCTATTTGAAACAACAAACCTTCCCCATTCCAACAGTAGGATGACCGACAAGAATGTCTTCAGAGATGCCTAACGGATGTCCAAGAGTCTCCCGAGTCTTTACCCAAAGTTCAGCACATTGGCGAGCCAGACTGCTCAGTAACACGAACAAGTTAATACACCTCATGATATTATGTGTTTGCTCAAAAATTGCATCTTTGATTCCATTGTAAAATTATTAGAATTACAACCAAAATATTAAGATTACAAAATATCTGAGGAATTACAAGAACGGGAATATTGATTTATTCCCTTTTTTTGTTTGGGTTCGGGTGGCGATGGAGCCTCGCTAGTGCACTCCGTTGACTGTCCGACTAGAAGAGATGGCTCTGCTCCGCTTCTCAATTTCCCGAGCTCGCCCGAAATCTTTCCAAAGTCCACGAATCGAAAAGTCCCTTCTCCGGTTAATTTTTTTGTGTTTTATAAACCGAAGAATCTCGAAGTCCGGCTTCAATTATTTCTGAAAAATCGAATCACGGAATATTAGCGAAATAAATAACGGAAACAAAAAATACGGAAAACAACCCGCGGGTTGGCACCTGCGGGGATCACTCCCGCGAGTTGCCACCCGCGGGAGCTGCGGATCGCTCCCGCGGGATTGCTCCCTCCCGCGGGTTGCATCCCGCGGGAATCCTCCCGCTGGTGTGCCCACTTAGCAATTTTCAAATTTTTTTTTTTTTTTGTATCTACATAACCCCCTCCAAAGTTTTCGAAGTTCTGTATTGAATCGTACTGAATTTCGAAATACTTTGGATTCTTTAATTTTGACTATAAACCTTTTAAAGGATTTTGTCGATAGAGATAACTGTTAACATATTCATTTATTCAAATCAAGCAGAGGTATGATTTTAACGTACTCATTAGATGACAAGCAGATGTATGATGTTAACATGCTTATTTTAGGTCAAGCAGAGGTATCATGTTAACGTGCTCATTTTAACCCTAACCGTTCATTGACATCTGGTATGAAAGACAGAGGTGATACTAAACGTGTCTTGAAGCTCAACCTATTCAGAGGATCTGGTCGTGATAGGGACAAGCTGACTAAACAGAGGTGACGGTTAACGTATTTTAACTTTGGAATCGGACTATCAGAGATAACTGTTAACTTGATAGAGAGATGATTTTCGTTAGAGGTGACTTTTAACTTAACGATATCAAAAGCACGTTCATCAGAGGTTGTAATGTTGGACTTGACGAAGTGTGAATTTTCTTTTCTGTCAGAGGTAATTTTTTTAACGTGACAGGGGATTTAATCGGATCTTATCTCATTTGATTTTGAATTATGATGTCAGATGTATGATTTTTAACTTGACAGATATTTTGGAGTGTCGCTTGCTCCGTTGGAGCAAAATGATAAGAAAAGTTTTGCTGTCAGAGGTGAAATCTTAACGTGACAGGAGATTTATCTAATTAGGATTTTTAGCAAACCCCCAGCTATCAACGGATTTGATTAGCCTTTACCAACTACCGTTTGAGTTGGGCTAACCATGTTATTCCCCTCAGCATGGTGAGTTGTCGAGGATTTCGTTTGGGCTTAAATACCAAATTTTTCCTCTTCCCTTTGCCTTAGCAGCTTAGGGCAGTGATGTATTCTTATATTCGGATAAGAATACTGCTGTGACAGATTTGTCGTGGGATTTTTAGCAAACCCCCAGATATCAACGGGTTTGATTTTGCCTTTACCAACTACCGTTTGAATTGGGCTAGCCATGCTATTATCCTCAGCATAGTGAGTTATCAAGGGTTTCGTTTGGGTTTAAATACCAAACTTTTCCTCTTCCCTTTACCTTAGCGGCGTTGGGCAATTCATACTTTTACCCCCAGTATGAATGGGTTGGCGAGAAATCTATTCTCTTCCCGTAGCTTAACGGCATTGGGTGATTCATACTTTTTACCCCCAGTATGGTGGGGTTGGCGAGAAATTTATTCACTTTCCGTAGCCTTAGCGGCGTTGGGCAATTCATACTTTTTACCCCCAGTATGGTGGGGTTAGCGAGAAATTTATTCTCTTCCCGTAGCCTTAGCGGTGTTGGGCAATTCATTCTTTTTACCCCCAGTATGGTGGGGTTGGCGAGAAATTTATTCTCTTCCCGTAGCCTTGACGGCGTTGGGTGATTCATTTTTTTATTTGGGTGATTCATTTTTTTATTTATTTTTTTATTTTTTTTTTATTTTTTCTTCTTTTTTTTTTGGGGTTTAAATTAACCGCTCTGAGCTCATCTTTGGAATTGTTGTGAGCCCAAGTGGTACTTTTAGACCACACACATTAAATGTGTCGGAGTTAGCTCTACCAAGTGGTACTTTTTTGTTCAGTTTTGAGCTGAACTGCTCCAGCGTCAATCAATACTTGAATTTTATCTTTTAAGATAAAATAATTCTTTGTAGGGGACCTACAATCCGATGGTACAGGCAGTAATTCGGATCGTTAGTCTTCCCAACTTCCTCAGGTCTATTGCTCTCCGGCAATCTAAGCATCTTGCGTTTGGTGAGCAGGTTGAACATAGTAGCAGTATGTTCATCCTTGAACGAATACTGCTTTTGAAGCATGGGCGACTTTGCTGTGTTGCTCACAGTTGGCCATGCTTCTGCTTCGGTGTGCTTTCTGCCGCCATTGCCATTATGTCCTTCCCTTTAGAACGGGCAAACTGGAATGGGGGTTCATTTGTACTGCCTCCGATTGTGAACTGTTGATTTTCGAGACGTCAAAGTATTTCTTCGGCCTGTTCACCCTGCTTAAGCAGATCTTTCCAGGATTTGGATTCGACCGAGCCCATCTTGCCTAGGATATTGGTCAACAAGTTGTGTTTGCAGGTTTCCACAAGCGTGTCCTGCGTCATGCCATGTGGGCATCGAACAGAAAGTTCTCGAAACCGCTCGAATAAGTTTTGACCGTTCCGCTTTCTTCTTGCTTCGCTGCTAGCAAAGATAGTATAGAGACCTCAGCATCATCTTCAAAGAATCGGGTTAGGAACTCACGTTCTACATCAGCCCATGATTTAATTGATCCCTGGGGTAGCTGCATGAACCAGGTAAACGCGGGCCCCCGTAAAGTGCTCGCAAATGTCTTAGTCATGGCCGGATCATTCCCCATGAGATGTCCCGTCTGCGACAGAAAGTAGAAGATGTGTTGCTGCGGCGAACCTTTACCATCGAATGGTTGAAGATTCAACGGTTTATATTTTGCAGGGTAAGGTACGGTTTCCCATTCTATAGGATATGGACGCACTACCCCCACCTCTTGCAGCTTTTTGCGATGAAGAAGAGCTTATAGTTGGCTCTCCATCTTCTCTATTTTCTCTGCGTGAGGGTTGATGGTAACCTTCATTTCCTCTTCCTCTCTTGAATGAGGAGGCACTTCTTCATCTTCGTCGTCTTCATTTATTTGGACAGGCCGTTTTCCTTTCTGCCGACTAGAAATGGACGGCGATGATTGGTTCTTTCTAGTTTGCGCTAACTCAATCAAAAGTTGTTTCATTTCTTCTATGGTCTCTTCTTTCTGTTCGAGACGTTTTTCTTGTCTCTCAAGCCTTTCAGAGACTTCTTCTAGGCGCACACCCTCTGGTTCGATAGGAACACCTTTTGACCCTGGAGTGATTTCCTTATCTGAAGGGTTACTTCCGACCACCTTTTTGCCTTTATTAACCATATGTGATGAGGCAGCAGGTAGATCGGTTTCAGAGTACACCCTTTTCGCCGTCCGTATTCTTTTAGGCTCGGTGATCAGCTCAAAAACGGACCGTTTTGAGTTGCATCGGCAGTTTGATAGAACAGTTGAAATCAGCTGTTCGCATTGGCAGTGAGGAGCATTGTGTGAGGAGTTCTTCTTCCAATTAAGATACTCTCTCAAATCTTGAGGTATCTTCTCCTCACTATTTGCATCTTGACGCCTCTTGCGTCGCAAATTTGTTTCATAATACTGGAGAGTTTGCAATATTTCAGGGCTGAGCTCTTTTCCAGCATCAACACGCTCTCTTTTATGGACCCGTCTAGAGTGTGTGCTGGCTTGCGCAGTTGCACGGGCCCCGCACGCATCTGACTTATTCTTTGGAATATGTTCATCCGAAGAGAAACTTGAAGACATCTCCTCAGGTGAATGCATGAACACATCCTTATATTTGTTTGAAGAGGAACAGGATGGTACACCTGAGAGAGTAACCAAAAAGTTAGGTGTGCGCTGCGTGCTCACTGCGCGTGTGCCCGAATAGACACGAAAACCAACCCCTGGTTTTTTCTGCAGAGTGCAACTCGCGGGTTGCAACCCGCGATGTGCAGCCCGCGGTTGAAATCGCGGGTTTGCGCCCGCGGTTGCAAACCCAGGGTTGCACCCCGCGGTTGGAACCGCGGGTTTGCACCCGCGGTTGGAACCGCGGGTTTGCACCCGCGGGGTTGCCCCCGCGCGGTGCAACCCGAGGTTGGAACCGCGGGTTTGCACCCGCGGTTGCAACTCCGGGATTGCCCCCGTGCGGTGCAACCCGCAATTCTACTTGCAGATTTTCATTTTTGGAATTTTTCTTTCCTGATGTTGCCTGTGTCAGGATTGTTTCCTGGGCTGGATTTTCTGGCTGTAATTTTCCAGAGGCACTATTGAGGCGGACCCGTTGGGTTTTACGCCTTAGGTTTCTTTTCTGAGAGCGGGTCAGGGACTGGTTTGACTTTTGACTTGACTTTGGAATGGGCGATGACGCCTCGTAAGTTTCAACGGGCGATGACGCCTCGTAAATTTCATAGGCGATGACGCCTTTTGATTTCCAGTGGGCGATGATGCCTCACGTTTTTTCATCGTCACCCGGCAATGACGCCTAGGCTCCGAATCAGAGGAAGAAAGAAATTCCTCATATTTTTGTTGGTCAATTTCTATGACCAGCGTCTCAACCATTGAGCCAATCGGCACCCGGTCGGACTGCGCCACCAGATTCTCCGTGGTAAACAGAGGGGCTCCCACCGTAGTCGTCAGTTCTTGTTTGCTCAAAAATTGCATTTTTGATTCCATTGTAAAATTATTTGAATTACAACCAAAATATTAAGATTACAAAATATCTAAGGAATTACAAGAACGGGAATATTGATTTATTCCCCTTTTTGTGTGGGTTCGGGTGGCGATGGAGCCTTGCTAGTGCACTCCGTTGACTGTCCGACTAGAAGAGATGGCTCTGCTCCGCTTCTCAATTTCCCGAGCTCGCCCGAAATCTTTCCAAAGTCCAAGAATCCAAAAGTCCCTTCTCCGGTTAATTTTTTTGCGTTTTATAGACCGAAGAATCTCGAAATCCGGCTTCAATTATTCCTGAAAAATCGGATCACGGAATATTAGCGAAATAAACAACGGAAACAAAAAAATAAAGAAAACAACCCGCGGGTTGGCACCTGCGGGGATCGCTCCCGCGGGTGGCAACCCGCGGGATTGCTCCCGCGGGAGTCCTCCCACGGGTGGCAACCCGCGGGATTGCTCCCGCGGGTTGGCACCTGCGGGAATCCTCCCGCGGGAGCTCCCGCGGGTTGCATCCCGCGGGAATCCTCCCGCGGGTGGCAACCCACGGGAATCCTCCCGCGGGTGCTCCCGCGGGATTCCAGCCGGTTGCAACCCGCGGGTGGCAACCCGCAGGTGTGCCCACTTAGCAATTTTCTTTTTTTTTTTTTTTTGGTATCTACATTATGAAAACCTTAAAAAGACATTTTGGTAAGAGAGAAATATTTCCTTCTTTCCGAATAATGCAAGAAAAGGTTGAAATATATCATTTTAAAAATAATTTAAGTTTTGATAAATGGTAGACAAGGACAGGAAAGGTAATTATTGCATATGCATCAAAAATGTTGAGAGGGATACATAAAGTTGAGTTCAACTTTAAAAGAAAAATTGTTGATAATGACAGTTCAGAACTTCCAAATAATTTCAGTACATTTCAATATCATCAATCTAATAGTGACCATGTGCCCTACTTGCTAGTCATTCAAACAAAACAGAGTGTCCCCAGCAAACACACATGCACACGTAAACAACAACAACAACTAAGCCTTTTATCCCAAGTATTTGGGGTAGGCTACAGGAACCAAAAAAAAAAATCAAGCCGGATCGATCACATTGATATTCCTTCTCCATTCATTTCTATCAAGTAATATCACCTTATTTAAACCTCTAGACTCCATATCTTTGCGTATCACCTCCATTCATATTTTCTTCGGTCTTCCCTTCGTTCTTTTAACTTGTCCTACATTGATAAACTCCCATTTTCGAACTGGTGCACTTGTAGGCCTACATTGCACATAACCAAACCATCATAAGCAATTTTCTCGTATCTTCTCATCGATTGGAGTTACACCTATCTTAGCACGAATATCTTCATTTATCACTTTATCTTTCCTAATGTTGCCGCACATCCAACAAAGTATGCGCATCTCTACTACACTTATCTTATGTGAATGACGTTTCTTTATAACCCAACATTCTGTGCAATATAATAAAACTGGTCTAATAGCAGTCCTATAAAATTTTCCTTTCAATCTTAACGAAATGTTACAGTCGCATAAAACTCCCGTTGCCCTCCTCCATTTCAACCAGCCAATTTGTATCCTATGGTTAATATCATTATCGATCTCTCCATCATTCTGAATAATAGAACCCAAATATCTAAACTGACTGCTCATTTGTATCTCTTACCTATCCAGTTTTATAGCATTATAGTTTATGGTCCGTGTTTACTAAATTTACATTGCATATACTCTGTTTTAGACCTACTCAATCTAAAAGCTCTATATTATAATATATGCATCCATAACTCTAACTTGGTATTTACCCCCGCTCTTATCTCATCAACTAAGACATATCACCAGCAATTAGCATACACCAAGCTATCTCATCCTGTATGGGTTTAGTAAGCTCATCCATCACTATAGCAAATAAGAATGGGCTCAATGCAGATCCTTGATGCAATCCAATTGTGATAGAAAAAACACATGTACACGTAACACAAGTTAATTAGGTAACCCACTGAGAAGTGCCTGCACCCCCCCCCCCAACAGCCCACCACACATGCACGCAGAAAAACTCCCAAAGAAAGGGGGGAAATTGAAACAAAACATAGAAAGGTCAAATCAGTCAATAGAAAATCAGAATAGAAGGTGACACTGGTGAGTAAAGGTGAAACTACTGAAACTAAATTTCCATAGTATAATACATTCAAATTGGTGTAATAAAATTAATAATGATCAGACTCCTACCTGCGCATTCGCCCAAAATATCTGGCACGTTCAGTAACTCCAACAAAGCCTCTTGAATCTAAAATATTAAAAGCATGAGATGTCTTCAGAACTTGATCATACCTAAAATAACATAATATAACGGTGTCAACTTTTAAGGAACATGGGTGCCAAACACTTTAACAGAAAAACAACACTTGGAATTGGAATGTCATGGAATCAAACATACGGAGGAATTGGAAGTCCAAGCGATAGTAGATATCGTGCTTCTTCCTCAAAATCTTCAAAGTGCTTCTGAAGATGCTCAACACTGGCGTGTTCCAAGTAGTAAGCACTCATCTCCTTCCTGCATCCAAAACACAAAATAAAACAAAATAATTAGAATTGTAATAAGTAGTTCACAAATACAGTCACATATGTTGTCAACTTAAGACAAACTAACTAAAAGGTAAGTGTCCTTAAGGCATATAATATGGCTAGCCATTAGCTAATATTTTCAAGCCATCTTCCAAGACACAGGGAAAAAGTGTCTTGGAAGTTGGAACATGGCTTTAATTCAACAACATGGCTTTCCTCCATTGTTAAATTATCAGGTTGATAATTTCCATGTTGATTGTCATTGAAATGCAATTGCATTCATGTTACTAGTAAATTAAAAAAAAAAGTTTAATTCAACAACAACAACAACAATTAAGCCTTTTGTTCCAAGTACTTGGGGTAGGCTATATGAACCAAAAGAGAATCACGCCAGATCGAACACGTTGATAATCCTTCTCCATTCATTCCTATCAAGTAATATATCCTCATTTAAACCTCTTGAATCAATATCTTTTCGTATCACCTCCATCTTTCTTTAGTCTTCCCTTCGCTCTTTTAATTTGTCCTATGTTGATAAACTCCTCTCGTCGAACTGGTGCATTTATAGGTCTACGTTGCACATGACAAAATAATTATAAGTGATTTTCTCGCATCTTCTTTTCAATAAGGGCTACACCTCTCTTAACAAAAATATCTTCATTTATAACTTTATTTCTCATAGTATTGTCGCATATCCAACGAAACATGCGCAACTTTGTTACACTAATCTTTTATGCATGACGCTTCTTTATAGCCCTGCATTCTATACCATATAATAAAACTGGCCTAATAGCAGTCATATAAAAAATTTCCTTCAACCTTAACGGAATGTTACAATCGCATAAAACTCCCGTCACACATCTCCATTTCAACCAGTTAACTTGGATCCTATAATTACCATCACTATCGATATCTCCATCATTCTAAATAACAAAACCCAAATATCTAAACTGACTACTCATTTGTATCTCTTACCCTTTCAGTGTCATAGAACTATAGTCTAGAGTCCATCGTTTACTAAACTTACACTCCATATACTCTGTTTTGAACATACTCAATCTAAACCTCTACATTCTAATGTATGCCTTCATAAATCTAACTTGGCATTCCAATATATAAATATTTTTTTGACTCTACCTAGCGACGTTGAATTGCTATTAATACAACTACTTAACTTGCAGGTGCAGTCACCTTCCATTCCCTAAGGCAAGTTATATGGCGGTATTGGCCATTTACTTGGCAAAATATGCACTGCAAACTCATTTTTTTTAAAAAAAATTAAAATTTCATTCAAATTTAAAAAAAAAATGAATTTTTCCACAAATGTCACCACACAAATGGATGACAATCACAAAAGAGAAAGATTTTGTTTATGATCTACGAATAACGATAGAAGAAAAACTACTGCAAGTGGTTAATTGCAATAATTAAACAAATTGATTCTTCAAAAATTTTGAGGTTAGATACATGAATCCTTTTCTTCCATTTAGTGATTCTAAAGATCGTCTCTTGCATTAAGTTAGCCACTATACATATCCTTCTTAATGTTTAGGCCAAGTTCTACTTCATCTAGTCCTCATTACTCGATATACTATAATCTAATAATTTCTCCTTGCTGACACACTTATAAGTCTCCATTGCAGATGCCCAGACTATCTTAATTATCCCATTTTATCCATAAAAGGAGCAATCGTTTAACTTCTTATGAATACACTATTTTCTTATTTCATCTCAATGTATCTCCATTGTTAATATTAGCATTTTCTTTTTTGTCACACTTATTTCTTAAGTCACGTTCAGTGTTTGCCCAACATTTCGATCCATAAAACATTGGCGGTCAAATAATTATACATGTAGTGAGCATTCTATGGTTACATAATTCAAAAGTACTACGCAAAAATGTAAAAGCAGGCTACCATGTTGATAGTACCCCTTGCTATCAAGAGAAAGGCTCCAGGTTCGATTCCCATAGATGCCAATCAGGGGATTCACTGTGGGTACTGGGTAATCAATTAGGTTCGAACTAATTTACCAAAAATAGCAAAAAAATGGTCACTTCAAGGTATTTTTGATCATTAACATGTACTCTAAAATCACTTTTTCTCACAGTTTTGGTAAAGTTACAATTCGTTCCAATGATTTTGAATACTTTAAAATGCTAAAGCTTCTATACACTCTCCTTGAAAATTATCCTTTCCCTGGTCTCATCAAGAAATATTTTCTCATCAACAGACATATACCACGGCAGTTCATTGTGATTATGCATAGAAACTACAACTAATGAAAAAGGACTTAATGTTGATCTCCTCATGTAATCCTATGTCCCACATTAAAGTGTTCTCGTCCTAGTTATTGCACTAATACATTCTTAATCATATCAAGATATCAACTAGATACTTGTCTTCTTTCCAAAAACCACCACAGTATCGCACTAGAGATTATATCCCAAGCTTTCAAAATCAATAAAAACCAAATCTAGGTCCCCCCCCTCTTCTTTTCCATGGATCTCTTCGTCAATTATTTTAGTAACAACATAGCTTCAACGTGGTTGATCTCCCTAGCATAAAATAAATTGGATTTCCGATGTTGATGTTTCTTCTCTAAATCTTTACTTGATTATTCTTATCCAAAATTTCATTGTATTACTCATAACTTAATATCATAGTAGTTTGAACAACTATTTACATCTTCTTTATTTTTTGATAGTATAAAGTGTTAATCCTCTATCAGTCATGCATTAATTATAGCATTTATAATTTTATTGAATAAGTTAGTTTAACATACTAAGGTCAAAATTTCTCAAACTATTCCAAAATTTTAATAGGTATCTCATCGGGTTTCACATCTCTCTCAATTTTTATTTTCTAGAACATACTTAACTTCACTGGGCCTAATTTGTCTACAATACTTATGGTTTCTACCATGTCTTGAATCATTTGATTCTTCGTCATACTTGCTAGTGTTATTATTGTTAGAAAATTTAGAATATTGAGAGTCTTGTACGTATTTCCTCTGTTTTTCTAATTAATAAATAACATGTAGCAACCCTAAATAGGTATGTTGTCTTCTTTCACACCAATTCTGACATATTATCAAAGCAAAAAGTACCTCCCTATAATCATCTTTTTCCAATTTTTGACTCTACATTGGGTTGCTTTGCTGAAGTTCATGCCTAGCGTCAGACAGTCAATAGACGATCCATCTATTAATGGTCTATCTACCAACATCCTCTACTGATACTGATTTATCAGTGAAAATCAACTAAGGTCAATCTACCAATATCTAATCTATCAATTTCTGACAATTTGGGAAAGTATCATAGTAGTATTAGAAAACATCTTTCACGTTCTTTATAACACATAAGTCCAGCTTGAGCGGAAATATTAGCATAGTAAAGTATTTGCAAAGTTAGAGGGCGAGTAAGAATAAAGAGAGTTAAAATATTTAGAATATTAAAGTTTTTTAGGTAATTATTTTATTTTATCTACCATATAAATAACATGTAGCAATCCTAGATGGATACACCACTTTCTACTTATCAACTCCGACAATTCTCACTACACAATTTGTGAAAAAAACTAATACATTTTTCTTAAATTCATCATCCAGTACTAAGATTCTCTAGTCTTCACCTCCTAATACATTTTCATATTACCCAGAAATTTAATTTTTCACATTTTTTGTAATAATCCTTAATTTTTATTAGCCATAAATAAATAAATAAACAAATAAACATAATAATAAATTTGATTATTCATCTTCCAACTGTTTCATTTTCTATAACCTCCCAACTCCTTCATTTCTCTAACCCCCAACCTTTCATCTTCTCCATGAATTAATCATATGAAATCTCCAATTTAATTTCTCATTTTAATTCTTAAAAATAAATCCACACTATCCTCTTTACTTTCCTCAAACCCTTCATATTCTACAACTTCTCAAACCCTTCACATTCTATAACTTCTCAAACCTTTCATATTCTATAACTCATAAATTCAACACTATATAAACCCAACATCTCATCTCAATTCAATCTCTATACTCATTCCCTAAAATTCTTCTCTTTTCCTCCAACTTCGTCGGATTATCTCGTCAGACTGCTGTCGTTGCATCACCCCTCACCGGAGCCATCAGCCCCTTGCTCGAGCTTTGCTAGGGGAAGCTCCATCTTCTTCCTTCTCTTGCATCTCTATTAATTGAGACTAGTTAAACTATCTTCTTTAATTCCTATTAAATTTATCTTATTGGATCTTAAGATTAGCTCACCCACTATACAACAATCCCAATAACTTAAAAACAACATCCATCATCTTATAGACCCAATAAGATGGATCCAAACTCATTTATTAATTTCAGACCCATTAAGATTAATAAACTTTAAAATTAATTTTTGAGTAAGTTATAAATATTAAAAAAATCCCTAAAAATCATCTAAATGAATATTAAAGTTTTTTTAACATTTATAGAATATTTTTTGTGTAGATTGCTTCGTTGTGTTTGATAATTGATCGATATTCGCAAGTGAATCAATGTGAGTTCATTTTGGAGCCACTAATCATTCTATCTAATATAATTGTTGTTTTAATCATAATATTTAGTTTGTATAAATTAATGTGTTTTCTATATCAATTCATCAACTAATTATTATTATTCCTATTATCAAAAATCCATTATCTTTGTTAGCAATTGTTATTAAATTGTTAAATCACATTTTACAGCTAGATTTTAGAATAATCAATATTTACAATATCTGATAAATCATGTAAAAGCTATAATTATGGAAAAATATTATTTGTGATATCATTTTGTGTCAGTATCTAGGCAAGTTATCTTATATACTAGTTATTTAATAAAGGAATGTCCGTAGCACGGAAAATCTCCCAGCATCTATAAACTTACCTAGTTGATATTTCTATGATGTATCAAATCAGTAAATCTTTTATTTAGCCAATTATGATTTATTCAATGAAGTATAAATTGAACAAACTCTTTAAACCATGTTGTAGACAAACTAATAAAACCCAATTGAACCATTATACCTGATATAATCCACAAACAATCTATGAAAACAAGATTTTGGAACCTGACGTGAATTCTACTTGAATGACTCTGAGTTGAGAGAGAAACTGAATGATGGAAAAATACTATATTTCGGTTGTAACATGTTAAGTTATACAACTGAATATTTCGCACATCATGGATATATAATGCTTTGCTGGATCATACCTGATTATTCATGTTTGCCTGAAGGCAGGCCTGACTCAGTACCGGACAATCCATGTGACCATTTTCTAAGTCTGTATAGGAAACAATCGAAACAGTGGTATCCCATCAGTTAGCTTTTCAATTAGTTTTTTCATTTACATGACATTCTAAACAAAAATACTCTTGTTATAAAATCAACTAAACTAAAAGACATTAGTTTTAACCCATAACTGTTAATATTGTTGTTACATATTAATATAATATTTTATATATTCATTCAACTATTTCTATATATGTTTTGGTTGCAATCTAACAACCTGGATGTGCATGCCTAGACTTATCGATGGACCAACCGAAACTGATGCAGGATCTGGTATATTTTGAAGAGCATGTTGAAGGCCAATAGAGGACTAGAATTACCTTATTTTCTCTATTTAGTTTTATATTATTCTATTATCCTATCAATTATATCCTAACTTTGTTCCAATCAATGAAAAATGAAATTCCCTTTGAATTTCAAATAGTTATTATTGAATATTATTATGGCAAATTTTACCTGAATCCTTAGTATATTCAAATCGAATATGTTGCCGATACATGTTGTACGTACTCATATGCCGTATACCGAAAGCAGGACGTGACATTTTGGCAAGCTTACATATTTATCCCTACATCCTTTCTCTCTAGCATCTTATATAAATACCCACAAGCTTTTGGATTTAGCCCCACTAATAGGTTTTTCCGCTTCTTTACTAACTTAATTTGTTTTTAAGTATGTTTTGGACTTCTTCATTATACCATCAAGGCTCTTTAGCATGCCCATAAATTTTCTTAATACTTATTTAGATGCCTTCTTGGTGCTACTAGGCATTATCCCTTGAAATGTTAGTCTTGGCCAACTACCTTTTTATCAATTTATCTTTAAAAATTATCAAAGATAGTTTTAAATAACCCGTTACATACCTCGTTATTACTCATTATATAATTTAGCAAGGGCACATCACTGTATAACTACTTCAAATAACCCAACGTTGCATAACCTTGCATTTTTTGTGGTTATAATGCATTTATTTTGAGTTATGTAATATATCGTGACCTAACTTCTGTTATGAATTTTTTTGGAGTATATAAACATTGTCATCCCCCACTACAATGATCCATTCTACCGATTAATTCCTATCCCATTTGGATTTCAATTTTCTTGTTAATTCTGAATTCCAACTTCACTATTCGACTGATCCTGGCATTTTTGTTAGCCAACCTTAACTCCAACATTCTTGAGAGGATTTCATGAGATGACTATTTTGTTTTATATTACTTGTATAATTAGAGTACATGAATTGTTAATGATTATTTTGTTTCGTGGTTGATATTATATTATGACATTATCGCAATATCAATATATTTGTTGTGGTTGTGATTCTTGTGAACTTGTGTTTTTAAAGTATGAATGTCAGAATTGAGAAATTATGATTTTCATTGTTGATTGTTCTTGTATATTTCCATATGTTGTTAGATAAGGTTATGATAATTTTTTAAAGAATTCTTGATATTTAAAAAAAAAATTATCCTATATTAAAATTATTGTGGATAATTTTATATTTCTTTTTAATAAATAATTAAAGAATCACATAACCTTCGTTAGTCATTATGTATGTGCACTAAAATCTAACCATACCCAATGTATTATGGTACATGTTATCATTCTTCTAAAAATTGGTATCAAGTTCTCTTCTTATGCTCCACCATCAAGTTCTTACTCTTAATATCAATTGTCTTAAGCCTTAAATCTTAATTGCAAGCAGCAAACATGACATATATGTAACAAATTCAAGATTTAAGAATAAACAAGCAAAGAACAAACGTTAAGTACATTAAGTACATTAAGCAGGAACTGAGTAAAAGGTTTTGATTATACTTTCGTATGTCTTTATAGGCATCTAAGATACATAAAAATTTGAGCGTGAATAACTAATTAATGAGACCAAATTTCAGTAGTCAGATTTACAATATGGTACCAAAAAAAATAAACTGTGGAAATAGTAATAATTAATGTTAAGCCAATTACGAAATGGTATTGCCACCAAAAATAAGCGGAAATGAACAGTTTTAGGTCTCAGGACCATCCCTAACCTACCTGCAAAACACACCAATGCTGCATAACCAATATACAGGCACATGTGCCCTTGGTAGCATAACTGGTTGCATATGGCCACTTTCATTTCAACACATGTATGGCCTTACATTAAAATATTAAAATCATGTCATAAGAAATTAAAATAGCAAGTGGTTGAAAAACTACACAGCATATGAGCTTTCCAATCGCCAATGAAATATCAAACCACAGAAGGGTATGGCTAGGATTCTATGTTTCGACAGTTCGAGATATGCTAGATGTATCGCTGTTGCACCCACTTTTGGATTGTCAACTAGTTTAAAGGAAACAGCAATGCTAATGCTTAAGTTTGCGTATCTAGTAAAACTTTCAGATCCATTGAGGAGCCTAAAACTATCAGCCTATCCTAGTAAAATTTAAATGGATTTATATACCTTAACAGGTCAAAATACAAAAGGGACAAAAACCAAAGTCACTGAACCCCTAGCACCAAAAAACTTATTTTAAACGAATGGGAATCCAAAATATTCCTGAAGCCTATGATCATTGTGTGCTTACCTTAGTTTAAAGAGTTTGAATCAATAACAAAGGTCAAGATTGCACATGGGAAGTTATTGCATTAAAATAATCACATTTTTTGGCATAAAATCCACCTTTAATGATGCGCTTTACACAGTAGTGCTTAAAAGGTACAATAAATAAGGGATTTACTCGCTCTCCAGAAATAGTTCCCCGTATGTAATTCCATCAGAATACTGGATTTTTTTGAAATGATCAACCCCCTGAGAAACATGTCTAAATTAAAGTTAAGGTCAGCCCATTCCAAGTATTTAACAATACAATTGTAGAGACACAAACTAGCACAATCTACCAAAGAACCATACCTGAAGAAGCATGAGGATTCGTTCAAGGCCATAAGTTAATTCCACAGAAACAGGTTGCAGTTGAAAACTTCCAGCCTGAACACATGGACGAAAACAAAAATGGTGAAAGTCAATAACTTAAATAACAAATAGAAATTCACCAAGTTGAACCTTTAATTTGATCTTGTGTAGTCAAATTGAAACAATCAAAAAGTTGAAAGGATATTCCCAAGAAGAAAAAAAAAATTATTTGCATTTTACTTGCTATGCGTAATACATGTTTATACAAAATTAATAAAAAATGAAAAGCACATTCTGGGGATGCTTATATTTTGTACAGGAAAATATACATTTTACAGAAATGTATTGGCCACTAAATAGCAAGTGCAAATTTTGGCAAGGGAATTTAGTTTAACACAATCATTATATAAAATTTAAAAAAATCAATAAATAACAAAGCAGCGGAATGGAATCTGCAACCACTCACCAGCATATAGATCATTTTGCATGAATATACTAATGTACCTGTTGAAAGTATGTGAATTGCGTAATTTCCATCCCATCCAACCATATCTCCCAACCCAATCCCCAAGCACCAAGAACCTACTAACATCCGAATAAAGAGGAGAGAAATCATCAGCTAAATATCTACTTTGCCACAGATAATGCTCCATGAATGTAAATCGTGGAAGGTTTTATGTTCGTAAGTGCATGTTAATCAGTATTACATATTCACGGGACAAGCTCGTTTGGGTGCCCTCAAATATTTGATAGGGGAGCCTTCCCAAAGATCAGCTAAAGACATTGTCAGAGTTAAACAAGTAACCTTAAATAGTAATCAACTAACGACATTGAATAGAGTTCAACAAGTAACCTTAAATATTTCTCCGTAACAATATAGCATTGATTATGTATTGCACACAAAAGCTCTAAACTTCCAAAGAAACTGTGGTATTCTCATAGTTTAATCACTTAAAGTGGCATTAAAAGTGTGTGAGATATGTCCTCGAGTAAGTGTCCGGATGCAGGACAGACATGTCAAAAACCTACAACATGAACTGTCCTGGTAACACTAAACTTACCTAGGCATTTTATGTGATGTTGACAAAATTTAAAATCTATATTTTAAAGGGAAAAAAAAAACCCTCTTATTCCAATTTATTTGAACAACTTATTGATTTTACTGACTTAGAACATATTCAATAAGACTAATAAAGATGAAATGCTTTACCGGACTTTCCCAGTTGTCCTCCACAAAGCGAACATCATGTTCAATTACATCAATTCCTGGCATGTGGATAACGCATAAGCTTATAAACAATCAAAATATTCAATCGCTTCTAATAAATTGTAATAGACCTTGCTGCCAATTAAAGTGCATAATAGGAATTTCAGTTGCGGGAAAGAAAAAAAGATCAGAGAATGGGAGATTCACCTAATGTTGAAAGGCTTCCAAGAAAGAGGTCTGGTGAATTTCCAGGATCAGGTTTCAGGATGACCTAGCAGTGATGGAACAGTAGTACAGTTATAAGAAGGCCAAACTGAAACAATATAATGCAGACATAACACTCGAAAAGTAACTGCACTCCACCAAAATAAAGAATTCAATGAAGAATTGACAGCTGATATACCCTATCAGTTCTGCCTCAATCTATATTTAGATCGACTGTCTACCCAAAATCCTTGTTGCTTCATCAACTACCATCTAATCAATCTTCATAACTCATACAAGGAATTTGCAAGTCATCTAGAATGATTCTCCCCTATCTATCTTTCGTTGAGGCTACGTCGAACTCCATGCTAATGCACTCATATCTTAATCCATCTTTTAGTATTGCCACTCATCCATCTAAACATTTTAATTTCAGCTATATTCATTTTCTGATAATATTGTTTCTTAATTTCGCATGATTCTAAGCAATAAGTCAAGGTTGGCTGCATACCCTTCTTCTTGACTTGTTCATGATCAGTTTATTTGGTATCCTATGGTCACGTACCCCAGAAGCCTTACGCTTCGACTATCATGCTGCAATTTTAAGAACAAAGTCTACAGTATTGCCGTCGTGATTGAATTGTGGAGCCCTATGTAGCAATGCACATTTCTATCATCAAATCATGTCATGTCAGGCATGCACAAGACAAGTGTGTCCTATGTAACTAAAAATTTATGGTGTGTCAACATGTTGTATCCATGTTGATGTTTAGGTGTTCGTATAGCATAGGTAAAAAAAAAAAAAATCTTAAGTATTTATTAGCCATCAAGGTAGAATTCCAAACTATATCCTCATTTCGTCTAATATTCTTTTTCAATTTACATTTCACATATTCCATTCTCATCCTTGTAACCCTAGATCTTTTAGGTTATATAGATTCCCCCCCCCACCAATCCACCTTCCAATTGCAGAAATTTTTTTTCTTTTTCTAGCCTCCATCAAAACACAGTATCTCCACAAACAACATGCATCCTAGGACTATGGCTTTAAATGACACCCGATAACCCAATCAGATTTTTTTGGATTCAGCTCAGATTCGAGTTCGAGAAATATAATGTGAAGATAGTCTAAATTAGAAGCAAACCCTGATCAGAATCTGATTTTTCCTTTCAGTTTCGCATTGCGTTTGGATCTTATTGCCATTATAGGAATCGGATCCAGATTCGGATATTACATATGCTTATAGGATTTGAATCTTACACGGATACGATCCTGAATCTATAGATTCTATACTCTTTAAACCCTGTAGAAGGGACCTCATTGCTCGTCAATGAAGTATGTTTATGCATAACTAGCACAAAGAGATAAGGACTTTATGAAGATTCTTGATGTAATCCTATATATTATATAAACTAATATAATAGATACCTGAAATTGAGTGTGGCGTTGGAGCCTATTTGGGTTGTCTCCATAACGGCTGTCATCTGGTCGTATGCTAGGTTCTACATACCTTTAAGAAAGAAAAGTGCTTCCACATTAGGTTAGTAATTATAACATATTAATATTGAACCCACAATAAGAAAAACATTAATGCAAATACAAGTATAACCCTTTCCTCCAGTAGAAGCACATGAAAGAAAGCTAAGAGTAAGATTCATATACCGAAAAAGGTCAGAGGCTTGGCGAAGGAAAAGTACAAGATCTACTTTCCTAGTTAGTTCACGAAGTAGCTTATACCGTGATTTAATCCCAAACTTTCAAATCAACAGATTTATATCATTATCTAACATTTGAACAGAGAAATATCATATTTGCTTCCGTTGCTTTCTCTTTCTGGAATAGATGTTAATGGGATAGTTCCTATTGTTCTCTCTCTGGAATAGATATTGCAGCCAGGACGGGATAAGGTCTTCCTGCCAATGCTCCTGTACACTTGATAAATAAAAGGAAACAAATATACCACCAACCCCTGTACTCTTCTAATTGAACCATCTCAGTCATCATTGTTCAACAACTGAAAAGTCCTGAAAGTAGTATTTTTTGCAGAAAGAAATCTAGGTTGTTCACCTTTATCAGGAATAACTTACTCTGCAACCAATGCAGATATTAAATTATGAACCATACTATGAAAATAAAAGATATTGGGGTGAAGTAAATATTAAGACCAAAAACATTTACATCAATTTAACATCAAAAAATTCAGCAAGCAAGACATCCATGATTTTAATCTAACATTATGAAGCATTGGCTAATTTGCAAAGATAGGATCACAAAGTTTTATATCTAAAGACATACTTACGCAACATTCCAGGGTTCTGGACCGCGAACGTGCAAGAAAGTCCATGGGTTCAAAGTTCCAGCTCCAACCTGAGATGAAAAGATTATATTAAAGAAACAATAATGATCAAAACAATATCTCATGTTACTATTAAAAAATTACCAATTGAAAATGCTGACAAAAACAAGATCCTTACTACAATATTTCTCCATATATACGTGTAAATACTTTATAGCACCAACAATATATACATTTTCCATTAAAAATAATATATTATATGTTTAAAATAGCAATAACGGTAACGTAATGTTTTGCCTCTATTAGGTTATGTCACATATAGCATAACGCATAACGTAGATTATGCAATTTCCTATTTATTTAATCAAAATAAATATAAAACTATATAAAATAATTTTTATAAATTGAAAAATAAATTTAAAATTTCTAAAAAACATTTTATAATACATAATATATTCTAATTTTAATTAAATTATACAATAATTTTCACATTTATCTTCATAAGTTATATTAAATCAGAATCCGTAATTCCAGTCATCATCTAAATAAAAAAATAAGATTCCAATTTTTTATTTTAATTTCAGTTATTGTCATTGTTGTAATTTATATTTTGTAATATTTAATTTATCTTATTTATAATTTTTTATTTTAGTTTAGTTAAAAATTCAATAGAATCAACAAGTAAGATATTTCAATAATTGGAGAGCAATTACAACAAGCGAAAAAGGAAACAATTGCAAATTAGCAAGTAAGCAATTCCGCCAGCAATTAATTTGCCAACAACTAATCAAGTAAAAAAATTACAGCAATTCATTAATAATTAAAATAATAGTCAACAACAATATAGAAATTACTTTAAAAAATAATTGTAAATAACGTAGCATAACGTAATTTAACATAACGTTATATAATATGACGTAAAATAACATTAAAAACCGTACTATTACGATGCACTAAGTTATTTTCAGTTGTTACGTAGCACTAGAGTTCCATTAGATTTCATAACGCGTTTCATAACGCGTTTCATAACGCGTTATTTTCAACATTACTATGAAGCATAGACATGGATATGAGACACGAACACAATAGGATAGGGATACAAGGAGAAGGCAAAGCCTAAGTAACTTTAGGACACAGGAACACGGGAACCTAAATATGCGTGAATTTATAAATGTGATATATATATATATATATAATGTGTATTGAAATTTGTAATTGTGAAATATGTCATTCATACCCTAATAGTGTCACGCCCCGCTCCCGATATACGGTATACGAACACGTGTAGCAGGTACCGGCAACATATTCAGTTTGAATATACTAAAACCTCAATTATAATATCACAGCCACAAAGAATAAATACACGTAGATAAATAAACTGACATTCATTGATCCATGAACTTTATTACATAAAGAAAAACAGAAGGACGATACTGAATAACTTAAGATAACATCCATTAAGGAATGATAGGTTCAAAAATATGAAAAGACTGCATTTAATTCAAACTAAGTATATGATAACTACTAATCTTCGGTCACTTCAGCAAAGTACTCAATGTCTTCCGCAGTAGGATCAACAGGGTTCAATTCAGTCTCTGGACATGCATATCTAGGTCGTCAGATAGCGACCAACACAATAAATACAGAAAAATGTGATGTAATAATTATGTCTAACATGGTAATAATGCAAATCTTAGAAAAACATTAAATCCATAATTAACGATAATATTAAATGACAGGTTAAAGCAAATATCTTTTAGTATGGTCACAATCATAGCAAGTTTATTTAGGATATCATATAATTGGAAAAACTAACTGATGGGATACCACTGCTTCGATTGTTTCCTGTACAGACCCAGGAAATGGTCACAGGATTGTCCGGTGCTGAGTCGGACCTGCCGTCAGGCAAACAGGAATTATAGTCAGGTATGATCCAGCAAATCATCACGCACCCATGGTGTGCGAAATATTCAGTTGTACAACTTAACAAGTTTACAGCTGAAACAGACTATATTTCCATCATTCAGTTTCTCCCCCAATCCAGTATCATTTAAGTATAATACATGCAGGTCTAAATTCTGATTTTCATAACTTGTATATTGAATTTCGGGTACAAAATTCAATTAGATTTTGTTAATTTGTTAACAACATAATTTATAGAGTCCGTTCAGTTTATATTTTATTCAATAAATCACAATTGGTTATATCAAGGATTTACTGATTTGAGATATCATACAGATATCGGCCAGGCCAGTGTATGAATGTTGGGAGATTTTTCGTGCATTGCACGTTTCTTAATTAGAGAACCAGCATACAAAACTTTTCTAGACACCGATATAGAATGATATCACAAACAGTATGTTTCCACGATTATAGCCTTTTTCATGATTTATTAAAAACATAACTACATGCTGTAATTTAACAAGTAATCATTTAATTTCTAACATCATAAAGAAATAACAGATATGTCAATGACTGCACTTGTAATAACACATTTAGTTTCTACAAATTAAATTCTAACAATATAAAGAAATAGTATTTGTAATAACAAATTTAGATGATATAATTGAAGTAATATTTCTATAAGAAAAATTAGCATGTTTAGTGGGTCCTAAAAGAACTCACCTCGATTTGCGAAGGTCTACCAATTGGCAATCACACGAAGCAATCTACACATAAAATTATAATATATTTGTTAAAAATTATTCATCATAAATTCAGGTGATTTTTAGGGAATTTCTAATTTTCATAAATCACTTAGTATTGATTTTAAAGTTAAATAATATTAGTGTAGAAAATTAACTTCTAATGTTGTCCTAATAAGCTGTTAGTTACATATTTTGTAAATATTTGAATTGGTTAATTCTCATCAACTACAATCTTATTTGCTTGGCAAGAGAGGCTTTATAGGAGGTGTAAGGTGGGCTCAGCTGGACATATGCTGTATTAATACTAATCTTGAAGTCTATGTCAACAAAGAAATATTAATATAATAAAAATCTTATGTGGTTATGTTTTTGTTTGATTTTATATTTGTTGGATTTATTGGATAAGTCAAGCATATAAAGAGTTCATTTAAATGATAAATTATTTTCCTCCTATTTTATTTTATTTTATATTTATTTTTGAGAAAAGTCTCCTAGTTGATTTATAGATAATGTTTTGGACTAAAATTATAGGATCACCCTAAATTCTATTTGAAATCAATAAATGGGTTTGAATCCATCTTATTGGGTCTATAAGATGGTGGATATCTTTTATTAGGGTCGTTAGATAGGGTGTGAGCTAATTCTAGGGTCCAATTAAATAAATGCAATAGAAATTTAAGAAAATAGTACCAACCTCAAATAGTAGAGTAAGGGAAGAAAGAATGTAGGAGTTCTTTTGTCAAAACTTCGGCGAGGCTAACGACAGCGGTCCTACGAGACGCTCCAACAAAGTGAGAGAGAGAGAGAGAGAGAATTTTTTTTTTTTTAAGAGAATAAGTGTAAGATTGAATTTAGAAAAGAGGTTGGGTTTATATAGTGTTAGATTTAGGAGTTATAGAATGTGAAGGGTTTAGGAGTTATGGAATTCAAAGGATTTGAGGGGTTATGGAATTTAAAAGGTTTTGAGGGTTATAGAATTTAAAAGGTTAGAAAAATGAATGAATTTGGGATGTTATAAAAGAGGGAAGATGAATAGTTTAAATTATTATGTTTATTTGTTATTCATTTAATTATGAAAAAAAATAAGGATTATTACAAATAGTTAGGAACTTTTTGATGAGATTAGAAATGAAACATAATATAGAATATTTTAAAAAAATATGGCCTATGAGGTATAGACATGGATACAGGATACGGGAAAAATACAAACACAATGATATGCCTTATCTTGAAATGGTAGGTCATGGTACGACATACGGCAAAGAATATAAATATAATTACATATACATAAATACATGTGCAATATACAAATATAATACGGTATTATGCAAAAGACAAAAACAAAAAAAAAAAATATTTGTTATTTTGTGAATGCATTGGTAATAAAATTATGCATGTGTAGAGTGTTGCCATCAATCTCTGATATATGAAATATTTTATAAACTTACGCACAATCATACCCTTTCACAGAAAATTTTACATATAATATAAATGTAATATATCTGCAATTCAAATAGAATTGTGAACGCATCATTAATGTTTTCGATTTTAACTTTTTAGTCTTCGATACAACTTCGACAAACGTAGGATATTTTGAAATTTTTGGATAAGTTACAACGAGTATTTCAAGCTGTTAGGATAGTGGTGGCATGTAAAGTTGTCTTTGATTGAGTTTAGTGATTCACGAGCTGATGGAACTGGATTTGTAGCAGCATGAGCAGCAGTAACACTAATCAGAATAAAGAGAGTATAAAGGTTGAAACCCTCATATTACAGGCAATTGGATTCCATTATTACAAGCTCAAGATAATTGGAACTCCCAATCTTGATCAATGGATCAATAATCACTGATACCCACAGCCAAACAGTCACCTGAAGAGTTGAGGACCAGAAGCGAAGATGGGAGGGTACAATTCTGCATGAAATCGGCGATGAAATAGTTCTACCTAATAATCATAAGCTACATTAATGGAGGTCCATGAAGAGGAAGCAATACATTGAATCCCCCAAACAAGTATGAATTTGGGACTATCAACTAACTACTATGGTCGACAAAAAATTAAAATTAGCAAGCAGCAATTATCTAAACAATTAAAAGCTCTAACATGCACCAAATATTGTCAAATGTAAAGACAATTGTACAAGATGCCCTCAAAACATAGTAAATTTTTTTAATACAAAGACGATAAGCCTTATTTTTTCTAATTAGGATTCACCTCTGTAATACTGCATGGCATGATGGCACACCCCACAGAAGCCCAATACTCCTGCAACATTACAACAACACTCATCACCAATTCAACCACGACGCATCCAATTACCAATCAGCCTTCTCACTACAAACTAAACAACATTTCTAGGGCTCCTATAAACTCAAAGAATCAAAAAAACCAAAATTTACCATAATTTATCCTAATTATTTCATATTTCCCCTAAATGTGCACAAAATTTTCACCTGGAGGCGCTGGATTGCCTGCTGGAAAGTGGGAGGGGCGGGTCCTTTGCTCTCCGTAAACCTTGCCTGGGTTTCTGAGGTCGTGATCGTCGCCGAGGCTCCATTTCTCTCCGATCGGAGCTTCGAGCGGCGGCGATGATGGCGAGAGGGACGGAGGAGAAACCTAGGGTTTGGAATCGAGGGGAGAGTGGGGTTTGATGGCGGAGAGAGGCGAAGGGGAGAGGAGAGACATTTGGGATTGGGATGGATAAGGTGAGAGAGCGGGACTGAAGTTTTTTGAGAGGAAGGGGTTGAGGTTCTTGGGTTTTTATTATCTCATCTGGTTGATTTCTTGGGGATTTTGGTGATTGGGCTTGGGAATTGAAGCTAAGGGCTTGGCCCAGGCCTGTAATGTGTAGAAGAAGCCCAAAGCCTAGTTCTGGTTTTACTCAATGGCCGACGCAATCTCTCTCCTCTTTTCATTCATTTGCTTTAATGTAATTATTAGGCGTGGCCCTGTAGTCAGCCTATAAAATGATAAAATTTAAATATTTTCAGGACATATTTACCTATATCTTTCCTCAGTTAACACTCATCCAATCCATATGGTTTGCACAAACAAATTTAAATGTCTATTATTTTGATAGAGGGTTAAAATTGTTTATTGAACCGTCTAATAAATTCACCTCATTAAAAAGAATCTAAATTCTATATTTAATATATTTTTTATCTATATTCTAATCAAGTAACTTCTGAACATTTTATCATTTGGTTTTTGAAATTAAGTTATGATAACTCAATATATTATTACTATCATCTACTATTTTACAAAATACGATAAGAAACCAAAGTAACTTTATATTCGCAAAACAAGCATTACATCAACTATTTGGCAACCGGTTAAAAGACCTAGTCTTAAATTTTGAGCAACCAAATCTATTGTTGTTGAGTTAAACTCAAGCAATCCTCAAATGGCTGATTTAGTCATCACACAAAAATGACTTCACAATAATGTGCAAAAATACAAAACCCGCATTCTCCTTGAAATGTATCATATTATTCCGAGTCAAACGCCATTGAAATAAGTGAATTGACCTTTGTCCTTTAACCTGGTCGTTGCTCATTTGCCAAACAACCTGGCCCCCAATGGAAAGCCCATAAAAGTGATAAGCCCATAATTCAATTCCAGATAGGTTCAATATCAAACTAACGAGGATGGTTTGAACAAATCTCGCCCCAGGAATTTAGGGAGTTTCCAAAGAAGCACACCAATTTTCCTAGTGAGTTCATTTCTCAATATCTTTTTTTATCCGGGCTCAAAGTCCGGACAGTTATAAAGTGGGCTCACTAGAAAAAATGGTGTGCTCTTTTGGAAACTCCCGGAATTTATCCATATGTATAGAAACTCATGAATTTAAGATTGATTACTATCCTTGAGTATCTCATTAGTCTCTCCCAGCCACCATAGAGGGGATGTTAAGAGGGGTGTCACGAAGCATTGTAATTCTTTCTCTACAAATAAAATACTTGTCGAACAGTAAAGTATGCATTGTAAACTCATTTTTTTTTAAAAAAATTAAAATTTCATATATATATCGCTGGTAAATAAAACCAGTTCCATAACCGAGTTCTCATTATATATATGCTTATCGCTAGTAAATGAAACCAATCCCATAACCGAGTTCTCATTATATGCTTAACCGGATGCTAGACACAAACCAAACACAACACCAACACTGACACAGTAGAGGATGAGAAAAATTTAAATGAGCTGACAGCTCATGCAAGTTACGTCAACTGCGCTTCATTTCCACTATCTCCAATAGTTTTTTTTTAAAAAAATCTTTTGGATTATGATCCCCTAGGGTTTACAAATACCCAATTTTTTGGGTTTTAGTTTTAATTTGGTCCTCCATCAAATTAATACAAAATTAATGGTTTTCAATGAATAAAACATTTTGTATGCACCTATCGAAAGGGAAAATGAACTCCGAA
Organism: Dracaena cambodiana; assembly: GCA_036321105.1. Classification (NCBI taxonomy): domain Eukaryota; kingdom Viridiplantae; phylum Streptophyta; class Magnoliopsida; order Asparagales; family Asparagaceae; genus Dracaena; species Dracaena cambodiana. The sequence continues at coordinate 4,544,847 of JAYEPQ010000007.1, forward strand.
ATTTATGAAATTTAATCCGTAAGAAGTTAAGGAGACAGAGATAATAATTATAAAAAAAATTAAAAAAAAATTATTGAATCATTATACCTTTGTCGCCAGCTCATGTAACTTTTCTTGAGCTGGCGGCTCATCTACAGCAATCACACACACACATAGAGAGAGAGAGAATGGAAAATTCACCGGTGGTAAAGGGAGTTACTTCACCGCCACTTAGATGACCCAATAAAATTATTACACGTAGAGCCGTTTAAAATAACAAATAAAAGAACTCTCTTAACTACTTTTTGAGTGTATTTAATAATTTTATTGGACCACCTAAGTAATGGTAAAGGAACTCCCTTCATTACCGTTAATTTTTCCGATTATATATATATATATATATATATATATATATAGAGAGAGAGAGAGAGAGAGAGAGAGAGAGAGAGTGGAAAATTCACCCGTGGTAAAGGGAATTACTTCACCGCCACTTAGATGACCCAATAAAATTATTACACATGGCATCGCTTAAAGTAACAAATAAAAAAACTCTCTTAACCACCTTTTAAGTGGTATCACATGTAATAATTTTATTGGCACCACTCAAAGAGCGGATAAAAGAATTCATTTATTTGTTATCTTGAATGACGTCACGTGTAACAATTTTATTGGGCCACCTAAGCGGCGATGAAGGAACTTTCTTCACCGCCAGTATATTTCCCGTTCTCTCTCTCTCTCTCTCTATATATATATATATATAATATGCTAGTGTGACAATGATATGGTGTGGGTCAATTGCCAACAAATGGACAAATAAGACTGAACTGAATCCTCGTTCACACTCAGATCGGACTTCTTGCAGTTTGCTTGCATCCCAAACTCAAAGGAGAAGGTCAACTACCGAGGTAGTTAATTGACAGTTTTGGATTTGAAAGTTGAATCGGGATCCACTTCTTTTTGAAGTGTTCTTCAATTGCATAGCTGTAACTGTGTTGAAAAGCCACATCTCGCATTTAAATTTTATGTACTTATTAGACTGTTCACGTGCAAGAAATTTTGAAAGAGAGCTTTGAAAATTCTTATTTGTTTGTTGATCATTGCTACTTGCTCCTCTAAATTGTCTCTTTTACAGAGCCTCGCAAGGTGTATATGACTGTGGTCTATACCATTTAAAGCTCAAGAGGAGATCCAATTGTGAAGAGCATTCCAATTAACTATCTCGACAGTGTCTCTGGATAGAGAAACGCCAGTAACATATTCACGTAGGAAGCCTAGCAACATATTCACGCAAGAAACCTTCCAATTAACTGTCTAACATAGTGACAATATCTTTGGATAACGGAATGCCAGCAACATATTCATACATGAATATGCTAAACCTTCCAATTAACTATTATTAGATTAAAATACTTTTTTGTATTCGGATTTAGTTTGACTTTAGTACCACATCGCCTATTGAGAGATTTATATGGAGTTGAGAGGTCTATAAATATATGTATCCTCTGACTTATAATTGATATAAATATATAGGTTGAGTTTTGATTCTAATTTCTTTTTGACATGGTATCAGAGCAACTCAGTTCAATTCCTGCCGGGTGCGCATTTAATTGCGGTTTTTTTAAAAAACTTATGTTTCTATTCAAAATGGACCTTCCACTTGTGGGGGGGGGCGTGTTAAAATACAAAATAATTTCTCTCAACTTTCACTATTTTGGACATTCAACATGCCGGGACGTGTTAAAATACAAAATAATTTCTCTCAACCTTCACTACAATTTCGGAGTTTTAATTCCGTGGAAAAGACCTTTAACAGTTGTCTACACATCTAACATAGCGACAATATTTGTATGAATATGCTGAAGGCTAGGAAATGTTATGAATTAAAATAGTTTATAATTAGTTGCGGGTTTCTCTCCCAAAAAACTAGTTACGATTACTTTAGTAAATTTATGAGAATTATTATAAACTACTTTAATTTTTTTTTTATTTTTGTCTCGCATCTGATATGGGACTATTGAGATAGGGGTACTACAATCTCTATCCAATCTACTGAGATATATGCTCTGGTATTTAATCCGAAATTCTATTTACGATTACTTTTGTAGCTTTATGGAAATCATTATAAATTACTTTATTTTCTTGTCTCAAATCTGATATGGAACTATTGAGATAGGGGTGTTACAATCTCTATCCAATCCACTCAGATATATTCTCTGCTATTTAATCCGAAATTCTATTTAATGTATTAGGAATTATATCACATACAAATCCAAGTCAGTAAGAAAAGGGTTAAGGATTTTAACCTGATCAACTTAACATTATGCAATTTAAAGTGTTTAGTTTTTATAGAGAGTAGATTACATTTTTTTTTTTTCGAGAGATAACCCTACTCATCTCATAATCTACCATTATCAGATTGAATACTCTAATTTATTTAATCCACTTTATTTTAACTCGTTCTGCCTAAAAACCATTTAACAAGCCAATTCCGATTTAAAGTTAAACGTTCATAATCCCTTGTTAAAATCATTTCCAAACAGGACCTATATGGTTCACTAACGCTCGATATGATAGATTTATTGAGTTTGTGTCTTACATCCACTGAATATACAGATGTGATCAGGGATCATAAGCAGTTTCAATTCAATTGGATTTGGATCAGAAAATCAGCATTCTAATGTTGTCATGATAGAATTAGAATAGTAGCACTAAATATATATCTCTTGTATGTGATGAGAGAGAGGTGAACAATTGATATGAGAGAGCATTCAATTATTATGAGAGCTGTGAGAGATAGAGAGATACTTGGATCTCTTCCTGTAACTTTTTTTTTTTCCCTCTAAGTGAATATTTCTCGTTGTTCCCGTAGACTAGATCAACTTGGTCGACTGAATCACATAATTCTTTATGTTTTTCTTATGATACATTATTTTTCTTCATCTCTATGATCTTGATGGGGGAGTCGATCCCCAACAAAATTGCATCCAGGACAATCAACCAAATCTTCACTTGTTGATTTTGATTGAATTGGGTGGTCACTCTAGATTTGGACGCCAAATATAAAGAAGGTAATTGATCATAATATGCAAGACTTCAAAATTGGTATGTAATATTATATGCTTGCACTTTGAAAATTATGCTTGCTAAATTGAGGGTGTTACATTTATTAAATTGATTTAAAAGTTTAAAGTTGTGATCTAGCAAAATTGTGAAACATAACGATGCATCTAACTAACTAACTAACTCGATTTATTTAGGACCAAGTTGCTCCCTACACCTCATCTGGATAAATTTAATGGATTCCCCATTAAATTCCTTTGACTCTTTAATTTAGTATTGGTCTAGTCATCAAAGACTACCCCAAGTGTTTGAGAACTCTGATTAAATAAAATATATAAATAAGGAGGCTACAATGAATTACCTATTGGTCATATATATAATTTAGTAGGTGAGCCGTCAGTTCGGAAAAAATTGCATAAACTAGCAGAAAAACTATAATGTTCCAATAATTATTCTTCAATTTTTTTTAACAATTACTATTTTTATCTCCTTAACTTTTTTTGGATTAAATTTCATAAATTCTAAAGTTCATTTACCCTTACATCAAGTGAATACAAAATATTTTTTTCATTGAAAATTGTTAATTTGGTGTTAACTTGATGGAAGACTAAATCAAAACTAAAACCAAAGAAATTGGATATAAGTGAACCCCGAGGGGTCGAGATCATAATCTAAAAGAAATTTAAAAAAAAAAGGATCATTGGAGATAGTGAAAAGCGTGAGCTGTCAGCTCATTTCTATTTCTCTCTCTGTGTGTATATATATATATATGAGGATTTTTGGAAGAGGAATTAAGTTGGGAAATGAAAATGGACGGACTCTCGGATCATTGTCTATTATCTAAATTAGCACACTATAATAATATTATGACCGTGAAATGAATGCAAAAAATACGTAAAAAAATGGTGCTCACTTTGGATTAATTTTGAATTTTATTTAAATTTCTTGTCTTATTTAGAATTCTTCCATTTTTTTATTTCCCATAAATTGTGTCTATATTTAATGGAAACAATTTCTTTTTACATAATTATCTTTTTTAATATTCAATAAAGTGGACAAGCACCACCATGGATGGACAGAGGGGGTACGAAACTAGCCCATCAGACGGGAAGCACGAAGAAGACTAGAGCTACAACATACAGTGGATTCAGGCATATCCACGATCGAGGAGATGACCATGGAGACTCAGGCCCCTACCCGGTTGAGTTGACTACCCGGTTGAGTTGACTACCCATTGACTACTTCTACGATCAACGATAGCTTTTTATTTTTCTTATAATATTATCTATAATACCTCTCTAGAGGGATATTATGATATAGACTTTATTTGTAGCAGGTTCCGTTGAGTGATTTTAATGTAACGTGATGGGTTATATATCCCAATATTTTAGCTAAAATAATAATAAAATGTAATTTGTTAATTTCATTCCAAACTGATAAGCCTCTCTGGTGGCATTTTCTCTCCAATTTGTAAGATTTTCTGAATTGACTACCACAAATATCACCATAAAACAAACTATATCTCGCTCCATAAACATCTCTGATACATTGTGAGTTTGTTTTCAAGAATAGTCTTCTAGTTTGGAACTCCTATCACACTGGTGGCAGATGGCAGATGGATTCATTTATACCATCTTCTACAAGAAAAAGAAAAAGAAAGTAATTATGTCGCATGCATGAGGCTGAGGTAGCTAAGAATGCTCAACAAAACAAAATATTTCATATCATTTAAAAAATAATAGCTTGTTTGGTCATATGATAATAGTATTAGGCATATGACCTCGACATGGTGTCGGTGTATTCCCAGTGCAAAAAAAAAAAAAAAAAAAATGCTAATCCTTTTTATATGCCTTTTCGAGTTTGCTTGCTGTGGAGAGCGTCACGGGTTTAGTTAAAGGTTGAAAAAATAGAAAACTTGTACCATTTGTTAGATTTTTTAAAGTTGCCTTGATCAAACACTTTCTGTTTTTGAAGTATTTTTCAAAGTTCATAGCTGTAAATGTGTTGAAAAGCTCTTTCAGATGTTACTTTTTAAAGCTTATAAAAGACTTTGCAAACTTGAAGTTTCTTACCTGCTAATCTTTTATCGGATAGAGATGGGATCCACTCTCTTGCATTACGTGACAATTTTTGATTTTCTTTAATGAAACGAGTAGGTGTTCGTATCTGTGACTAGGAATGAGAATAGAAGGTCCAAGAGTCGGTCATTTGCCTGTCCTATTTCAATTTTTGAGTAAAAAAAATAATAATAAATTTTTATTCAAAATGTTGAATAAAAAATTGTCATTTTTATCCCAGATAAGATATTATTAATCTCTCGGAAGTAATTTCCCCCTTTAGATTTTGTTGATAAGAAGAAACCTCTTTCAAATGCTTTTTTTTTTAAGCTTATAAAAGATTTTCCCCCTTTAGATTTTGTTGATAAGAAGAAACCTCTTTCAAATGCTTTTTTTTAAGCTTATAAAAGACTTCCCCCTTTAAATTTTGTTGATAAGAAGAAACCTCTTTCAAATGCTTTTTTTTAAGCTTATAAAAGACTTTACAAACTTGAAATTTCTTACATGTTAATTTTTTATCGGATAGAGATGGAATCCACTCTCTTGTGTTACGTGGCAATTTTTGTTTTTCTTTAATGAAACGAGTCGGTGTCAGTAGATGTGATTAGGAATGAGAATGGAGGGTTCAAGAGTCGGTCATTAGTCTACCCTATTTCAGTTTTGGAAAAAAAAAATAAAAAAAAAATTATTCAAAATGTTAAATATGACCAGTAAAAGACTGATTTTGAACCGTCATTCTCATCCCGGATAAGATATTCTTGATCTCTCGGAGATGTATCTTAATATGTAGTATTATTATACATATTATTGTAAATTGAACCTCCACGTAAATTGGCATATAGGAATCCAAATGGATCATATTCTGGTTGATTTGTGTGTGAACACTACAAGAAAATAGGGAATTCGTGACTAAAAATTCGTGACAAGTATAAAAATTGTCACTAAACAAGAGTATTTTGTGATAATTGTAGATACTAAAAAAATACTAAAGATATATATAATAATAATAATGATAATAATATAATAATAATAATTATTATTATTATTATTATTATTATAATTATAATAATAATTATTATTATTATTATTATTATTATTTAAAAAAAAGGAAGCGGGACAACCCGCGGGAGGAATCCCGTGGGTGCCCAGCACCCGCGGGAGGAATCCCGCGGGTGCTCCGCACCCGCGAGAGTTCCTCCAGCGGGTACCCACCCGCGCGCGGGAGCAATCCCGCGAGTGGGCACCCGCAGGAGCGATCCCGCAGGTGCCAACCCGCTGGTTGTTTTCCGCCTGTTTTCGTTGTTTATTTCGCTGATATCTCGTGATCCGATTCTTCACGGAGGATTCGAGTCGGATTTTAAGCCTCTTCGGTCTATAAAAGACAGGAGTTGATTCCAGAGAAAATACTTTTGGTGGGAGACTTTTGGACGATTTCGGGCGAGCTCGTGAGATCAAGGAACGAAGCAGAGCCATTCTCTTCCCAGTCAGACGGTCAACGGAGTGCACCAGCGAGGCTCCATCGCCACCCGAACCCACATAAAAAAAGGGAATAAATTAATATTCCCGTTCTTGTTATTTCTCAGATTTCTTTTGTAATCTCAATTTTCGTTGTAATCAAATAATTTTACAATGGAAGGAAAGATCTAAATTTTGAGCAAACAAGAACTGGCGACCACAGTGGGAGTCCCTCTATTTACCACAGAAAATCTGGTGGCGCAGTCCGACCGGGTACCGATTGGCTCAATGGTTGAGACGCTGGTCACAAAAGTTGACCAGCAAAAGTACGAGGAGTTCCTATCATTCTCGGATTCGGAACCCAGACATTATCGCCGGGTAACGATTAAACAAGGCGAGGCATCATCGCCCGCCAAAATTGAAAAGGCGTTATCGCCATTCAATACCTACGAGGAGTCATCGCCTGTTGAAACTGATAAGACATTATCGCCTGTCAAGAACATAGCGTTATCGCCCGTTCCAAAGTCAAGCCAAAAGTCAAATCAGTCCCTGACCTGCTCCCAAAAGAGAAATTTAAGGCGTAAAACTTAACGAACACGCCTCAATCATACAGAAAAAGTTGTAGAAAACTCCGGGACAGAAAACTCTGGGACGGTAAAAAACTCGGAAGCAACCCACGGGTTGCCACCCGCGGTTCGAGTGGCAACCCGCCGTTGCCTACCGCGGGTGGCATCCCGAGGTTGCCTACCGACGGTGGCAACCCGCGGTTGCCAACCGTGGGTGGCAACCCGCGGGTGCCAACTGCGGGTGGAAACCCGAGGTTGCCTACCGCGGGTGGCATCTAGCGATTGCCAACAGCGGGTGCCAACCCGCGGGTTGCAACCGCGGGTGCAAACTTGCAGTTATCCCGTAGATGCCACCGACGGGTTACGTTCAATAAACACAACCCTCATATCTCTTTGAGCACGCCTATGGTGAGCACGCAACATGCACCAAGAATTTTAATCTCTCTATCGAAGGCATCCGGGGCCCACACAACTACTCAGGCTAGTGTGCACTCTAGAAGAATCCGCAGGAGGGTTGGAGAACAATATGATGCTGAAGAAGAGCTCAGTCCTGAGATATTACAGACTCTCCAATATTACGAACCAAATTTGCGACGCAAGAGGCGTCAAGATGCAAGTAGAGAGGAAAAGGTACCTCAAGATTTGAAAGAGTACCTCAATTGGAAGAAAAACTTCTCACAAAATATTCCTCACTGTCAATGCGAACAGTTAATCTGAACTGTTCTATCAAGCTGCAAATGCAACTCAAAACAATCCGTTTTTGAGCGGATCACCGAACCTAAAAGAATGCGAACGGTGAAAAAGGTGTGCTCAGAAACCGATCTGCCTGCTACCTCATCACATATGGTTAATAAAGGCAAAAAGGTGGTTGAAAACAACCATTCAGATAAGGAAATCACTCCAGGGTCAAAAGGAGCTTCTATTGAGCCAGAGGGCGTGCTTCTAGAAGAAGTCTCTGAAAGGTTTGAGAGACAAGAACAACGTCTCGAACAGCAAGAAGAGATTATAGAAGAAATGAAACAACTTTTAATTGAGTTGTTAGTTCAAACTAGAAAGAGCCAATTCTCGTCATCCGTTTCTGGTCGGCAGAAAGGAAAATGACCCATCCAAATAAATGAAGACAGCGAGGACGAGGATGAAGAAGTACCTCCTCATTCAAGAGAGGAAGAGAAAGTGAAGGTTATCATCAACCCTCATGTAGAAAAAATAGAGAAGATGGAGAATCAACTACAAGTTCTTCTTCATCGAAAGAAACTGCAAGAGGTGGGGGTAGTCCGTCCCTATCCCATAGAATGGGAGACCGTGCCTTATCCTGCAAAATATAAACCGTTGAACCTTCAGTCATTCGACGGTAAAGATTTGCCGCAACAGCACATCTTCTACTTCCTGTCGCAGACAGGACACCTCATAGGGAACGATCCGACCCTGACTAAGATATTTGCGAGCACTTTAACAAGGCCCGCATTTACCTGGTTTATGCAGTTACCCTAGGGAACAATTAAATTATGGGCCGATATAGAGCGTGAGTTCTTAGCCCGATTCTTTGAAGATGATACAGAATTCTCTATACTATCTTTACTAGCAGCGAAGCAAGAAGAAGGCGAAACGGTCAAAATTTATGTCGAGCGGTTCCGAGAACTTTCTGTTCGATGCCCACATGGTTTGACGCAGAACACACTTGTGGAAACCTGCAAACACAACTTGTTGACCGATATCCTAGACAAGATGGGCTCGGTCGAATCCAAATCATGGAAAGATCTGCTTAAGCAAGGTGAACAGGCTGAAGATATACTTCGACGCCTTGAAAAGCAGCAGTCCACAATCGATGGCAGTACAAATGAACCTCCATTCCAGTTTTTCCATTCCAAAGGGAAAGATATAATGACAATGGCGGTAGAAAGCACACCGAAGCAGAAATCATGGCCAACTATAAGCAACACAGCAAAATCACCCAGGCTTCAAAAGCAGTATTCGTTCAAGGATGAACATACTGCTACTATGTTCACTCTGCTCAGCAAACGCAAGATGCTTAAGTTCCTAGAAAGCAAGAGGCCTGAAGAAGTTGGGAAGACTAACGATCCGAATTACTACCTGTACCATCAAATTGTAGGTCACCCCACAAAAAAATATTTTATTTTAAAACACAAAATTCAAGCGTTGATTGACGCTAGAGCAGTTCAGCTCAAAACTAAACAAAAAAGGAGTTAAAGCTAACTCCGACACATTTAATGTGTGTGGTCTAAAGGTATCACTTGGGCTTACAACAATTCCCAAAACGAGCTCAGGGTGGTTAATTTAAATCCCATAACCTGCAAAAAAAAAATCAAAAGAAAAATAAAAAAAATAAAAAAAAACAAAAAATATATATATATCAAAAAAAACCAAAAAAAAATGAACTACCCAACGCCGACAAGGCAACGGAAAGAGAATAAATTTCTCGCAAATCCCAACATGCTAGGGGTAAAAAGCATGAATCACCTAATGCCGTTAAGGCACAGGGAAGAGAACCAGAATCTCGTCAACCCCACCATACTGGGGGTAAAAAGTATGAATCAACCAGCACCGTTAAGGCAGAGAGAAGAGAACCAGTTTCTCGCCAACCCCATCATGTTGGGGGTAAAAGCATGAATTGCCCAAAACTGCTAAGGCAAAGGAAAGAGGAAAAGTTTGGCATTTAAATCCAAAAGAAATTCTCAACAACTCACCATGCTGAGGGGAATAGTATGGCTAGCCCGACTCAAACAGTAGTTGGTAAAGGCTAATCAAATGCGTTGATAGCTGGGGGTTTGCTAAAAATCCTAATCAGATAAATATCTTGTCACGTTAAGATTTCACTTCTGACAACAAAACTTTTCTTGTCATTTTTCTCCAACAGAGCAAGTGACGCTCTAAAATATTTGTCAAGCTAAAATCATATCTCTGACATTAAAATTCAAAATCAAATGAGATAAAATCTGATTAAATCTCCTGTCATGTTAAGCTTTCTCCTCTGACAGAAAAAAAAACTCACACTTCATCAAGTCCAATATTACAACCTCGGATGACTTGTTTTTGATATCGTTAAGTTAAAAATTACCTCCGACAAAAATCATCCCCCTATCAAGTTAACAGTTACCTCTGATAGTTCGATTCCAAGGCTAAATATGTTAACCGTCACCTCTGTTTAGTCAGCTTATTTCTATCACGACCAGATCCTCTGAATAGGTTGAGCTCCAAGACACATTTATATTACCTCTGTCTTTTCCCTGATCCATCATACTAGATGTCACTGAACGGTTAGGATTCTAATGAGCACGTTAACATGATACCTCTGCTTGACCTCAAATAAGTACGTTAATATCATACCTCTACTTATCACCTAACAAGTATGTTAACATCACACCTCTGCTTGTTATCCAACAAGTACATTAACATCATACTTCTACTTGTTCTCCAATGAGCACAATAAAATCATACCCCGCTCATATTTTATGAGATGTGTTAACAATTATCTCTATCTACTCAATTCTTGACACGCCTCATAGCCAATAAATAAATAAATAAATAAAAATAATAATAATAATAAAATAATAAAAATAAAAATAAAAAATAATAATAAAAAAATCCAAAGTTTTTCGAAATTTTGTACGGCTCAATACAGAACTTCGAAAACTTTGGTGGGGGTTATGTAGATACTAAAAAAATACTAAAGATATATATATAATAATAATAATAATAATAATAATAATAATAATAATAATAATAATATATAATAATAATAATCATTATAATAATAATAATAATAATAATTAAAAAAAAGGAAGCGGGACAACCCGCGGGAGATCTCCCGCGGGTGCCTCCCGCGGGTGAGCACCCGCGGGAGCATCCCGCAGGTGCCAACCCGCGGGTTATTTTCCGCCTGTTTCCGTAGTTTATTTCGCTGATATCTCGTGATCCGATTTTTCAGGGAGGATTAAGCCGGATTTCAAGCATCTTCGGTTTATAAAAAACAGGAGTTGATTCCAGAGAAAGGACTTTTGGTGGGAGACTTTTGGACGATTTCAGGCGAGCTCGTGAGATCAAGGAGCGAAGCAGAGCCATTCTCTTCCCGGTCAGAAGGTCAACGGAGTGCACCAGCGAGGCTCTATCGCCACCCGAACCCACATAAAAAAAGGGAATAAATTAATATTCCCGTTCTTGTTATTTCTCAGATTTCTTTTGTAATCTTAATTTTCGTTGTAATCAAATAATTTTACAATGGAAGGACAGATCCAAATTTTGAGCAAACAACAATAAAGAAAACTTGTCACAAAAAATGGTTTTTTATGACGATGATAAATATTCGTCACATAATCCTCGTTTTTAGTAACAACGTATTAAATCTCGTCACTAAATATCTGTTTTTAGCGACGCTAAATATTTATTGTCACAAAAAAGATCTTTAATGACGATTTTTTATGACGAAAGTAAATATTGTTACTAAACTAGAGTATTTTGTGACAACAAATAAATTATGTCACTAAAATTCAGGATTTTTTGTGACGAAGATAATTATTCGTCACTAAACTAGAGTATTTTGTGACAATAAATAAATTATGTCACTAAAAATAAGGATTTTTTGTAACAGATAATTATTAGTCACGTGATCCCAATTTTTTACTGACCACATAATAAAAATTGTAATTAAATATTTGTTTTTAGTGACGTTAGATTTTAATTGTCACAAATTTGTGCTTCATTTGCGAATTTTTTGTGAGAAATGTAAAACTTGTCACTAAAAGAGAGTATTTTGCAACAACAAATAAACTTTGTCAAGAAAAAAATTTCTAATTTTTTAGCTACGAAAATAAATAGTTGTCACAAAATTCAATTTATATTTTAATATTTGTGCTAATTATCTATATAATTGTCATTAAAGGGTTTTTTTAATGATAAGAATGTAATATAATTTGGTTTATTTTTAAATTAAATATTGGATACCCTTTTGAGGGAAATTCTAAATGGGCACCACATTTTATAAGTGAGCACCACATACACATACACTAAATAGTAAAGTGATTTACAATAGGGGAAAATGGTGCTCAATAGAAAATTTTGGTGCGCATTTAGAGTTTCCCCCTTTGATTTTTTTTCCGAACTTAAACACGCGTCTCGGGAAACTCTATATGCGCACCATATATTACCGGTGAGCTCTTTCCCCTTTGTTGTAAATCACATTACTATGTAATACATGGTGCTCACAAGTAAAATGTGGTGCATATTTAGAATTTCCCCACGAAATTAAAATCGTTCGAAACGATAACTCTTCAACTCCTCCTAAACCCTGATCCTTTTCTCCCACCGCCGTGAGATCACCCCAACCGCGCACAACCTCGATTGTCATCCCCGGCCTCTACATCCGGCTACCCCACGACACCGGCGCGCCCTCGCGAGCAGATCAAAGCGATCTGCTCGATCGCCCTCGCAATCCGCCGGCGATCGAGACCACCCTAACTCCGGCAGCGAGCCCAGGCGAGATCCGCCCCTCGCGCAAGCCACCAAGAGATATCCGGCGCCCTTGGAAGCCGCCGGCGAGACCACCCTAACTCCGACAGGAAAACAAAAGTTTAGCATCCTCAGTTCGTCCTTCGATTCCGCCCTAACTCCGCCCTTCGATTCCCCAGAGATTCTTTCATCCTCAGTTCGTCCATCTCTCACCGGAACGCGAAAATTTAGCGAAGAAGGTACGAAATCAAACACTTTTCCTTCTTCAATTCAAAAAATCTAACATAAAATGGATAAAGTTGCGTCTTATTTCTTGTATAAATTGATAAATTAAATTCATCCCCTTATTGCAAATTTGTTCGGTTTTTTTTCTCTCAATCTTTGAAGTCCAAGATCTCATCTTGGTACCAATAATTTTAGTTCGAAATTGGTATTTCTTCCTTATAATTTCGCTTCGCTGTAAAAAGTCCACTAGAATAATCGACCTGTTACTCGATTTGATCTGGTCGATTTATTAGGGTTTTTTTTCATAAGTTCCTTGCATGGAAGACCAATTTACTCTCATTTATTTAAGTTAAATGTCATATTTTCTTTAAATACATGGCTGGTTGTTTGGTAACGTGTTGGAGAACTTACAGGGGTCACCCACATGATGTGCTTGGCTTGAGTTTCTATATAATATTATAAGGGTCCCTCATATTTCTTTCTGCACGTAATCATGTTTGGTTATGCACTTCTTGTACGATAGATTTGATTTTCTTCTGCAAGCTGATTACATAATTTTTCCATGGATAGTCTTTCTCCTTAATTTCCATGTAGTAGACGAGATACAGTAGGCATCTATCATCTCGAGTGTAGGTTTAAAATATTGGTATCCCACTAATTGTTTAGAGTATTGGAATCACAAATATCAAGAGTACCATATCGGCATAAATCGGACAAATATCTGATGGTACGTCATTTATCGACTACTTCAAAATCTGATAGATACCTTGATATATATCGGCATTCGCCGATATTTAAACCCTTGGAATGAATCATTTAGGTCATAATAAACATATGGATGAGAGCCAATCCACTGTCTGATTGATGCTAAATAAAATATATAAGAACATCAGTCTAGGAAATAAGATTAGATCATAGATCTGTAGATTAATTTAAGTTTTTGCAAAAAAATCCTAGACAAAGGCTGTGTTTGGATATTTTAACACATAAATTTAGATTTTTTTTTTTTTTTTTAGTTTTTCACATATTTGAAAGCTATAGAGATTTAGGGAATCTTAATATTGCTTAAGTGTTTGGTTTCAAAATTATAAAGATAAACGAAGAAATAAAAACATATGCATGTGAGAGAGAATCATGCAATTTGAAATTTCTATTTAGAGCAAAAATTTCTAATATTATGATTTTGGGAAATTTCTATTTTCTCATGTCTATCCAAATACTCATCTAAAATTATCATGAATTATTATTATTATTATTATTATTATTATTATTATTATTATTTCAAAATCCAACTAAAGTCATGTTATTTCCTGACTTTATTGGATGTCCAAAGCAGCCTAAAAGGTAAAAGTGACACTGATTTGAAAGAAGACAAACATAAAAGATAAATGACTCGGTCTTTTTTAAATGTTAAAAGTGTAACTGAATTGATCTGTCTAACTAGTATTAGACTCCCAATCTCCTATAAAAATTAATTGTTATTTGTCGGTTAAACCATACAAGGGATGGATAGATCCATATAATATTGAATACAATAGCTTCTCCATAGTGTAGTAAACATAGTGAACACTCCCAAACCTGCCTTTTTGTACTTCTTACTGTATTTCTGTTGTCCTTTTATGTTGAGTCTTCAGAATGTAGTCTCAAATTTTTTTTCCCTGATGTCAGCATAAGCTGCTGAATACTATCCTCACAAATCATAAAGAAAAAATATTATAGGAGTTTAAGAAAGCAATATGCACATGTTGTGCATTTCGTATGCATGTTGAATATGTTCATGTTGTGCATGTTGTAGGCATTATGGATATTGTGCATGTTGTGCTTTTTATTGTTTTGCTATTTGTTGTTCTTGTGTGTGTTATGTTGTGTTTGTTATTTTTGTTGTGTGTTGTATATGTTGTGATGAGAGGGAAAAAAAAATCTAAAAATCTAAGGCTGTTTCAGTGTTGCACTTTTTAAGTACCTCTAGTGACCTACTGTGGGTTTGTTGTATATAAGAAACCCAAATTGAAGGGAGTTTTAATTATGTTCATGGCATGTACTTTAATTATTAAAAAATTAGACATGCATTTTTTAAGTACCTCTAGACTTTTATGTTCATGGCATGTATTTTAATTATTATAAAATGGACATGACTGGTATGCAATTTAACACTCCAAATTATGAGAGGTTTTTGTTATTATGGGAGTTTTTTTTTTTTTTTTTTGAGCGTATGATATTATGTCTATATAGTTGTTGCATTCATTAAAACGAGCATTATTTGATTAGCAAAATTTCATCCCTATTCTTGAAAGTTAGTACAATAAATATTGTTGATTTGTTTTCCCATTATAGAAACTATAATTGGTTTTATCTTAATTCAGGACAAACTACAATAGCTTGTTGTGCAGTAAACACAGGAGGGTCAACCACAAGTGACTAATGATGAGATTTTGATTCGTGTTTTGGGAGAGAAATCAGATTACTTCCATGGAGAAGTAGGGAAAAAGGCTCCAACTAAAAGGACAAGACAAGATGTGGAAGACCAAGTATTTGAATCTTAATTGTTTAGTGGCTAATTAGTATTATTCAGTATTTGGATATAAACTGTTTATTTTTTGCAATGGTGAACTTATTTAACATTGGGACAAAACTTTTGAATATCTGTGGTGCTTGAAGCGGTAAATTACGTCGAGGTACACCGAAGCGGTAAATTACGTGGTGCTTGATGAATTTGACCACGTCCGTTGTCTTCACTTCTCTCATGGGGACAGCTTTTGCCTATTTAGAGAAGTAATCGGTTATTGCCAATATGAAACGGTGTCGTTTGGAGGATGGCGGAGTGATTGGCCCGACAACATATATTCCCCAAGTCTCGAATGGCCAACTGGCAGTATATATATATATGCACGTACTCTGGAGGTTAGTGTATGAAATTAGCATGGACCTAACAGGCATGGCAACGCTTTGCATATACCACTACATCTGTGATCATTTTGGGTTAGAAGTATCCCAATCTTCTAATGCGGTCTCAGAGTTTTGGTCCAGGCTGGTGGGCCCCGTATGTCCCGTCATGGGTTTCTTTAATCACTTCCTGAGCTTTGCTTTTTGATAAGCAACGAAGTAGGAAGCCATCATGAGATCTTCGATACAGAGTCTGAAGCATGGCGTTATAATAAAATTTTGCGGCATTATTTCTTATGGAAGCGGCTTCTTTAGGGTCCTCAGGGAGGATGCCGTGCAACGCATAGTCCACAAGTGGAAAACGCTAATCTCGTGGCTCAAATTTTATTCTAACCTTTCGCTTCGTCTACTTCTATGATTACTTCTGGATGTAGGAGTTCGCGACTTCCAATAGTAACATGCTTAGTTGACCCGTTCGGTACCGCCAGGGTCACAGCCAGCGATGCAAGGGTATCGGCGTATGTATTCTCATATCTTGTCACATGGTCGATATAAAATTCTTTGAACTTATTTGCTAGTCGCATTGCTGTTTGATGATACGGTATGAGGGCTTCATGCTTTACCTCATATTCTCCTGTCATCTGGTTAACGACAAGTTTTGAATCGCCATATGCTTCGAGATGCCTCACCCCCAGTTGCCAAGCTATCTGGAGGCCAGTGATAAGAGCGTTGTACTCTGCCACATTATTTATGCAGGGCTTGGTTAATGAGTATCCTTGAGGCACTACGTGTTTGTGGGGGGATACTAGTATGACCCCACACCGGCAGCATCTCTTCTTGCTGCCCCATCAAAGAACAGTTGCCACATTTATTCTTCCGAGACCGCATTAACTTCCGCGGCTTCATCTGCGATGTCAGCTTGGAGTTTGGAGTTCTCTGGAACTGGGTGCTCAGCAAGAAAGTCTGCTATGGCTTGGCCTTTCATCGCTTTCTGAGGTACGAAATGCATATCGTAAGGAGACAACAATAATGTCCAATTGGCGAGCCTGCCATTTAATGATCTCGGCTTTGTCATGAGCAATTTTAGCGGGTTCACCCGAGAAATGACATGTATCGTCTGAACGGCTAGGTAGTGTCGCATTTTTTAGACCGCGAACACTAGCGCTAGGCATTCCTTTTCGATTGGATTGTACCGATGCTCTGCACCAATCATTGTCCGACTCAATTAGTAGATTGCCTGCTTTTGGTCTTGATCATTATGTTGAGCCAATAGAGCCCCTAAGGTGTGGTCCATCGCTCGTACATAGATCAGAAAAGTTTTTCCTGAAACAGGTGCCATTAACACAGGTGGTTTTGTGAGGTAATTTTTGATGTCTTCAAAAGCTTGTTGACAATATTCATCCTAAACGAAAGAGACTCCCTTCTTCATTAACTTTGAGAATGGCTAGCACATTCCTAACAGATTTGCTATGAACCGCCGGATATATGCCAGCTTGCCTTGCAATCCCCTGAGTTCCCTCAAGTTCCGTGGTGGCTGCATTTCTTTTATCGCTTTGACCTTATCAGGGTCAAGGTGGATTCCCTTCGAGATGACAACAAATCCCAATAAACTTGTCGCTCGATACTCCTAGAAATGACTTGGTAGGATTCATCTTCAGTTGATACTTCCTTATGATATCAAACATCACTCTCAAGTCTTGTAGGTGATCTTCTTTCTTTTTACTTTTAACGACGAGGTCGTCCACATAACACTCGATGGTTTTGCGTAAGTGTTCTTGAAAGATGACGCTCATAGCCCGTTGGTAAGTAGCACTAGCATTCTTCAATTCGACAGACATCACTGTGTAACAGTATATTCCGAGCGTTGTTCTGAATGCCGTGTGTTTCTCATCTTCTGGATGCATTTTAATTTGGTTGTATCATGAGAAACCATCCATGAAGGACATCCGCTCGAACCCGCACGTGTTATCAATCATGACATCCGTGATGGGGAGTGGAAATTCATCTTTTGGGTATGCAGCGTTAAGATCTCGAAAGTCTATGCATGTTCGTATCTTACTGTTTTTCTTGAGTACCGGCATGATATTTGCTACCCAGTCAGGATGTTACTCTTCGCAGATGAAACCTGAGTCTATCAGCTTCTTAACTTCAGACTCTATAGCTTCCATCAACTCGGGCTTGAAACGCCTTTGTTGGTATTTTACGGGTTTAGCATCTGGCTTAATATTAAGACGGTGTATGGCAACCTGTGGGTCCAAGCCAGGCATGTCTTCGTAGCTTCATGCGAAGACGTCAATGTATTCTCTTATAAGAGACACGAGATTCTCTTTCTCTTGAGAAGTGAGACTCTCGCTTATAAAGATGGGTTTCGGGTCTTCTTCAGTTCCCATATTGACTTGAACCACTTGATCTTCAGTTGGCGGTTCTCTCTGCTCAAATCTGATATCCCATTGGATATCCATGTGCTGTGCCTAGGCATCATCTGGTTCTTCATGGCTTACTGAAACCATATTCGCAGCAAGGGTTTTGAATATTACACTTGTACCAACATCAGAATCCCATTCTATTATTTCTTTAGGATTTTCTGATTCGGCTGAGCCTATGTATTCTCTTCCAGAGGATTCGAAAGTAGTAACATATCCCAACCCTCTGTCGGTTTAATGATAGTAATCGGGATTCTTTCCTCGTGGGACAAACGAACGCAAAAGATTGCGTCGTCCTCTTCCAAAGTTTAATCCCTGTTTACGGTTGAAATCGTAACCCATGTCTTTCATCATTTGATGGGAGACTGATTCGTAATGGCCAAATTGAGGTGCTGTTTGGTCATCGCTTTCACTACTTATTGTATGCTCGGGCCGCGACTCAACTCGCCCGAATATTATCGGTTGTTGGTCTGGCCATCGAGCGGGCACCTCAAAAGTAGCCATGTCCACACTGTGAATTTTGGTCTACCCAGCAAACGACGATCGTATTGGCAGATTGAATGCCGCCAGAGCCTCCCACTCGGATATATTATCCACTTCTGTGCTTGTACAAGATGGAGTAGAATCCGAAGCAACAGCAGGAACATAAGCAAAACCTATATTTTCATTGATAATCCACCCGTCCGCCTCATCAGCGGTGTCGGTTACATCAAAGTCATTGATATTGATTACAAGAGGATTTATCTCGAACTCCTAGTCTTCTTCATCTGTTGGCTCGGGTTCAGTGTCTGTTTCGTTGCCGTCGTCATAGTCCCATTTGACATTCTTTGTTGATTCCGCGGATGCCTCTGCTGTATCGCTATATAGCATGGCATCCGTGAAATAGTTTTCTACCCCCTTAAAAGGCTGCTTATCGGCGATCAACGTGTGGACTATCTCATGATCATCGCAATATTTCATACATTGGTGGAGAGTAGAGGGCACCACCATGTTGGAGTGAATCCAAGGACGTCCTAAAAGCATGTTGTAAGAAGTGTCGGTATCGATGACATAACACGTCGCCTCTGACTTCAGACTTCCAATCTGACAGCGAAGTCGAATTTTCCCCAAGGGATGGCTCCTATTGGAATTAAAGCCAAAGATGGATGTGTTGGTGGGCGTCAATCGACTGACTGAGATCCCAAGTATTTGCATCAATCTCCTAGGGATGATGCTTAAGGCAGACCCTAGGTCTATGAGAATTCGGTCAACTTTAAGAGAGCCCATGTATCATGTATAATATAAGGGACTGTTATGTTTAAAGTTTTTGACCTGCATATCATCCGGCAAGAAGGTGATGCATGGAACCTGCCTCGTCACTTGGTTGCAGTTCGGGCAAAGTTCCTCTGCGTTCATAGATGGCTTTGCGATTTGAGCCAAAAAGGATTCAGAGTCAGCCAGAGCTTCCCTCAACGCGTCTCTGGTTGTCTTGGATAATCGCCACAACTCGTAGAGAGTTATGCGGGCCGGGATGTTGGCTAGCTGGGCAAGCACATCAAATTTAAATGGCGCACAAACTGCCTCACTATCCTTCTTTGCCCCCTTCTGAAAGCGGAGCTCTTTCTGTGTAGAGGGTGGCTCTTCATTCGTTGCGGTGGGTTCGTTGGGCTGCACTTTGGAGAAATCTTTGAGATAACTCCTCCCCGAGCGAGTTCCTTATGGGCCTGCCTCATCTTGATGAGTGGCCAAAGCCGATGCTTCCGTTTCGGAGTCAGTTAACATAATTGCCTCATCGTGGTCATCACCGATGATTGCAGAAATCGCATGGCAAGTTTTTCCTTTGCTCGGCTTCTGTTTATTGGATGAAGACCATTGCTCATCGTTCAAAAGATCCGGATGTACCCACATAATCTCACCCTTCTTCGTGGTGACTGGAGAGAGACCTTTTTCCTTCATATTATGTGGGTCGTGATTAACCAGCACTATCTTTCCAGCAGGCACTGGGGACACTCCTGCGGGAAACTCATTAGTTCCAACCGTTAGAGTGACTGCATTAGTCATCACCCTTTTCTGCTCCGACTTTAGTGTGATTACTTTGACTTCAATGATTGTCTGGATCTTTCTTTTTAATGTATAGCAATCCTTCGTAGCATGCCCCACGTTTTGATGATAGACACAGTACTTGGGGTCGTTGGTTTTCCCCGCTTCCTCTGGCCTCGGATTTGAGGGAAACTGGAGCATCCCTTTTCTGTTGAGCAAATTGAAGAGCTTTACTGTTTGCTCGTCTTTAAAGTCGTAGACAGGTGCGGGGTACTGCTTGGGTGCGCCTTTTTCTTTTTGATCTTTGGCTTTCTGTTGCGGAGGTGTTCCTGCTGCCATAGCCTCTTTTCCTTTCGATCGAAAGTTTTGAGGATATCGTCATCCTTCCGGAGTGTTTCTTGTGGGGTGTTGTTCTCCCAGGCGGCGGATGAGATTTTCAGCTAGTTCGCCTTGCTTAACTCTTTCCAGCTTTTAGATTCAACCACTCCCATTTTGACCAATATCTTGGTTTGCAGATTGTGTTTGCAGGTCTCCACCAATGTCTCCTGCGACATGCCATGAAGGCATCGCATTGACATCTCGCGGAAACGCTCGATAAAACTTTTAACCGTCTCATTCTCTTTTTGCTTATTTGCCAGAAGAGAGTGGATAGATACTTCGGTGTCATCTTCGAAGGTGAGTTAGGAACTCCCTTTCCACATCAGACCAAACATTAATAGTTTCCGGGGGCAACTGCATAAACCAAGTAAATGCTGGCCCTCGCAGGGTACTTGCAAAAATTTTTGTCATCACTGGGTCATTGCCCATGAGATGGCCGGTCTGTGAAAGAAAGTAGTACATATGTTGGTTCGGAGATCCCTTCCTATCATATGACTCTAACTTGAGAGGCTTATACTTTGCTGGAAATGGGGCGGACTCCTACTCTATCGGGTAGGGTCTCGTAATCCCTGTTTCTTTCAATCCTTTGCGGTGCATCAAGGCATCTATCTGATTTTGAAGCTTCTCCATTTTTTCGGCGTGAGGATCAATGTAATATTTATCCTCACTGCCTTTGCCCCCGGTGTCTCGGTTAGATTCAGCTTCATCCTTCTTGGTTTTATCACAGTTGGATTCGGTTTCATCTTTCTCTTTATTAGTTTTATCAAAAGAGGAAGAACCCCCTGCACCGTCTTCCGTGTTCTTTTGATTGTTTTCCAGGACCTTCGCAAGCATTGCTTTGAGGTCTTCGATGCTTTTTTGTTGCTCCTGGATGAGGCGTTCTTGTGCCTCAATCCTCTGTCTCATCTCAGCCGATGGTTCAGTCATATGAACTGTCCCCTTGCCAGACCGAGATGAAGCATATGATCGCAGCGTTGCTATAGCCGAGTGATCGCTAAATTCTTCATATTCTTCAACAAGACCCCTTGCCAATCTTTTGTAATTGCGGGGAGCTGTGACACTTGTTCTGAGGCGTGTGTAATGATAGGTCTTCTCTGCCTCGATGTCAGAGACATACCCTCCTGCAACTGGCTTCTTGTCTTTACTCACCATATTTGATGTGAAAATGGGCAATTCTTGGTCCGAGTCTCAGTCTCGTCTCTGCAGTCGTCTTTTCTTTGGAATGTAAGATTTTGGTGCTAACAGTCGGCTGAACACCGACGTTCTCGGGGATTCACAGCGACAGTGAGTCAAAACTACGGCAATTAATTTTTCGCAGCAGCATGACCGATGGGACTGTATGGCTTCCCTTTTGTTCGTGAGATAACTCCGTAAATCTGGAGTTTCTTCTTGTGGTGCAGATATGACCATCTTTTGGGAACGGGACCTGCCTCTTAGGTGATGTCTATTAGTCCAGACAGATGGCTCCGAGAAATCATAGAAATTATGTTTCTTAACTCCAAGTCCAGTTCGATGTTCATAATTAATTTTGGTATATCTTGCATGACTCTGCTGGGTAGCTTTGCATCTTTCTGTTCTTGTGTGAGGCGGAGACTTGACTCTTGCCTCACGCACTGGACAAGCCTGATGTGTTGATCTAGCCTTACATGCTAGCTTAGTTGAACTAGCATTGCGCGCCGGCTTAGACTTTGTTTGGTTTTGAAATTTATTTGTGCCATGTTGACATCTAGTTTTATTCCTGCCAAGCTGATGAGTGCAAGGCTGAGTTTTGCTTGGCTGAGAGGTACTAGGCTGACCTCTGCGAGGAAGAGAGGTGCAAGGCTGACCTTTGCTAGGTTGAGAGGTGCAAGGCTGAGCTCTGTCAGGATAAGAGGTGCAAGGCTGACCTTTACTAAGATGAAAGGTGCAAGGCTGCTTTTTGCCACAATGAGAGGTGTAAGGCTGACCTCCGCCAGGATGAGAGGTGTAAGGCTGTCTTTTGCCATGATGAGAGGTGCAAGGCTGACCTCCGCCAGGATGAGAGGTGCAAGGCTGCCTTTTGCCACAATGAGAGGTTCAAGGCTGACCTCTGTCAGGATGAGAGGTGCAAGGCTGCCTTTTGCCACGATGAGAGATGCAAGGCTGACCTCCGCCAGGATGAAAGGTGCAAGGCTGCCTTTTGCCAAGCTGATGAGTGTAAGGCTGATCTTTGCCAAGCTGATGGGTGCAAGGCTCATCTTTGCCAAGCTGATGGGTGCAAGGCTCATCTTTGCCAAGCTGATGGGTGCAAGGCTCATCTTTGCCAAGCTGATGGGTGCAAAATTGATCTTTGCCAAGCTGATGAGTGCAAGGCTCATCTTTGCCAAGCTGATGGGTGCAAGGCTCCCTTTGTCAAGCTGATGGGTGCAAGGCTCCCCTTTATTATGCTGATGAGTGCAAGGTTGTTTTTGAGCCTGACATCCTCCTTGCTCCATGCTAGACTGATTTTGAGTCTGGCATCCATCTCGCTTCATGCTAGGTTGATTGTGAGCCTGACATGCAAAACAAGCTTTGAGTGCTCTGTGGCGTGCCCTTCGATTCCAGTTGCGGATTTGGGTCCGTTTTTGTGTCGCGATAGGTTCTCCTTTGGCATCACGTGCAGCGAGCTTTCTGAACGTTGGGAGAAACACAGTTGGCTTTGACGAATCATAGTTCGGAGATCCAAGGGACTGTTGATTAATCAACGCCTCCTTGTCATCCAATACCATGAAATCCTCCTTTTGTTCAGAGTTAGTCTTTTCGTGCTTTCGCTGCGCAGATCGCTTATGGCGTGGACTCGATGAGTCTGAAGATACGTAATCTTCATTTTTCTGCTGTTCGACTTCGATTACCAGCATCTCGACTGTCTCTCTAATCTTGTGGACATCAGATTGGACCACCATCTCCTCTTCAGTATAGGAGATCTCTCCCACTGTGGTCGCCAGTCTGTTTTCAGTTGAAACAGGATTGGATCTTTGCATTGCCATTGATAGAAAAATATTACAGATTATCAAAAATTTCTCTTTTTTGAATTACAATGAAAAGAAAATAAAAAACAGACAGAGAGGACATATAGATCGTCGCTCTCTTTTTACAGAAGATGTGGGATTCGAGGCAGCTATGGGATTGGTCCTTTTCCCGTTGACGATCTGACGTCGATGGTTGGAGGCGAACTCGTTCTTCCTCTCTGTTGATCCTTAGAGGAAGCACGAACGTTTAGACGAGAGAGAGATCTGACCAAATGTCTTCTCTTCTTTGGTTGCAAGACTTTGAGACTCGTGTGCATAGATCAATTTGCCAAATGTCCTTTCTGAGTTCTCTTGGAGGGTATTTATAGGTCTCTGGTTGTTAAAGAGGTTTCTTTATAGATAAGAATAAAATTCGATTTCCTTTTAGATAAAATCGAAATCTCTTTGTAATCTCGATGAGATATTCGAATCTTTTCTTGACTTGATTTTCTTTAAATTCATTGAATCGGGTCCTGTTTTTACATCCAAAATCAATTAAACTAAAATTAGAATTTAATTAGAATTTGTATGATTATCAAACTCTAATAAAATTAATTTAGAATTTATCATCCAAAAATTAATTTGAATTTAATTTAAAAAAAATTATTCAAAAATTAATTTAATTTTAATTTAGAATTTGGATTTGCAAAACAATTGGAGATTGAACCAAAATATATTGCATGCATGAAATCGGGAGCTTGTTGTGCGAAATCGGGCGACC
Organism: Dracaena cambodiana; assembly: GCA_036321105.1. NCBI lineage: Eukaryota > Viridiplantae > Streptophyta > Magnoliopsida > Asparagales > Asparagaceae > Dracaena > Dracaena cambodiana. The sequence goes on from JAYEPQ010000007.1 coordinate 4,569,081, forward strand.
GAACAGGGCGAGCGAGCCACCGAATGGGACCGATGAGAGAGAGATTTTTTTTTTTAATTTCTCTTTTTTTCTCTCTTTTTCACGGCCTGAGCCTCGCTTCCACACGAGGCTCATGTCATGCAATTTTTTTTTTTTGATTTAAATTCTCTGTTTGAGCTGAGCCTCGCATCTATGCGAGGCTGGGCCTCGCGTGGGTGCGAGGCTCTAAAATTTTTTTTTTTAAATTTATTTGGTTTACTTATTTTTTTTAGCCTCGCATCCACGCGAGGCTCAGCCTTGCGTGGGTGCGAGGCTGATGATTTTTTTTAAATTATTTAATTATTTATTTATTTTATTTATTTATTTATTTATTATTATTATTATTATTATTTGAATTATGATTCATATTCGGAGTCGGATTCAAACCTAAAGTGGTTTTCTCGTTGGAGACGTTAAAAACAACCAGTTTTGTCAGACACAGCCGAATCTGCGCCAAAACCCTCCTGTCCAACAATTTCCACTCCTCATCAGTTATCTTTTATGGGTTTTCTCCAAACAGTAGTTGATGTAAAATTTTTGATATAAATAATCATTCATCTGCAACTTCCACAATTGAAAGTGTCCCATCAAAATTTTCAATTTTTCGCTTTCTATCTTCCGCGATAACTCCCACTTAAAATCAACACTGATCTAAGTGAAATCTGATCCGAACCAGGCTCTGATACTAATTGTTAGCAAAAATAATATCAATGCAACAACCGGTGGAATATAATAGTTAACCGAAAGGAAAAAAAAATAGAGACAGTGAACACAAAGATTTACGTGGTTCGGCAATGTGCCTACATCCACGGAGACACAATCGAAAGCTTCACTATATCAAATAAAAGATTACAACTCTCTCATCCTCAACCACAAGATAAAAATCAATGGGATTACACAAATTACAGGATCAAACCGTCACCTCGAAAGGAATACGCTGATCTTATTTGCTTCTTTACTTCAGCCCTGTTTTTCTGCTTTGCTTCAGCCGCATTTTTGGCCGAAACCCTTGCACCGAAATAATTAGCAGCCACCTTAATTATTTTCTCCCGCTCCCTACAAGCTTCAGCCGCCACCGCTATTTGTTTTATAGAAGCAACCCTTCAACCAATTTGTTTAAGCCACAACAATAAAAAAACAAAACCCTTGCCCAACAATAACAAAGAATATTGGACTGGTTCGGATCCGTTTGAACGGACTGGACCCGCTGCGACAATAGGATTTTAACAGCAACACGAACTGGTACATATAGTGATGCATTTAATAATGCAAACAATGAGAAAGAAAATTATTTGTTAATTACACAAAGGTTTTTACCTCCATTTCATCAACAATGTCCTTCCCACGAATAATTCTTGTTGGCCGTGAAAATGCTTCAATTACTTTTGGAAAAAGTTCATCTTTGGATAGCGCATCCATCTGCACATTCAACACCAGAGACGAGAAATTGAGGACCCCGTCATGAAACAACTAGTGGCCATTAAGTCTGTCATTTTGGTCAGACATTTTAAGTATGTGCAGCAAAGGAGAAGTTACAGATTAACAACACAACAACAACAAAAAAAAAAAAAAATGGAGTCACTTTGGAACTTTCTCATTCTATTCTACAAAATTCTATCATCATTTTGCCAAAAATGTCGACATTCCTGGTATAAAAGAATTCTGCTTTGGAAACATTAGTAGTGACAGAAGCATTGACAGCATATTGAATAGACACTCTATTTATCTCCTGGCTTCACAGGCTAAAAATAATTGCTCAAATTACTTCCTTTGCCCACATACCATTTCAGCAATGCGCAACAAATCAAATAAAGTCAGTCTGAACAAGTAAATTGCATTAACATAAAGAACATGGAAACCTAAAAGGAGAAATAAGCGAAAGTAACTCACTTCTATAGCTGACTTTGCATCAGGTATTATGTCACCGCTGAGAGCACTGCAGTAAGTAAAATGGTTGTGTCCCCTGGCTTCACAGTTTGTTCTATTTAGTTGTGAAAAACTTTGAAATTTAAAAATTAAAAGTACTCATCTTCTGATATTGTATTCAGCAAGTTCACCTTACAATCTAAAGCTAAAACTGATACTTTTATGTAATAGATGTTTGAGTACAAGCAACACCTCAGATAACAAACAAACTTGAAGATATATAAAACTTCTCATAATTGGCACATAAACTGAAGATGAAGAAGTTATTCTTGAGGTAGAAAAGGACGGACATAAGTAAAGCTAGCCCAACGGTTATATAATAGCTTCAAGCAGAAGGGAACAATGACAAGTAGTAAGTTTTGATCTTCTGAAGTTTCGGAACGACTTCTTTCATAACAGGCCTTTCTTTGGGCACGTCCTTTGAACAGATTATACCCAATTCCACGATAGAAGATAGACACGAATGCAAAGATATTTGATCTCCGCTTGCCATTTCATTCCAAGAATCATCTTTCAAAAGATTGCTGTCGACAATCTCCAGCAGAGCATCAGGATGTGCATCACATATCCATCGGCGCAGGCATAACTCCCCAACAAACATAGGATCAGTAGGCTTCTTTCGCGTGAACATCTCTAACAATAGTATTCCAAAGCTATAGACATCTCCTTTTCTTGAGACTCGTCCAGTCGATGCATACTCTATTCAACACACCAAGACAATAAATTTAGTAATGATGATTTGATATTACATTTGCACTGAATGCATATAGATTTAGTTACCTGGAGATATATAACCAATCGTCCCTGGTGTGCTGGTTGATGTTGCACTCCGGCTATCACCACCCAACAGTTTTGCAATGCCAAAGTCGCTCAAGTGAGCAGTCATTTCTTCATCTAGAAGAACATTGCTTGGCTTTATATCACAGTGTAGCACAACATGAGAATGGTTGTGATGGAGATACTCAAGAGCTGAAGCCACATCGATAGCTATGCTAATCCTTTGGAGTAGGCTCAAGCAGCAGTTGGGGGAGTAGAGCCACATTTCGAGGCTCCCGTTAGGCATGAACTGAAGAACAAGTGCCTTGAAGTCCAAGTTGGAACAAGTAGTGATGATTTTAACTAGATTCCTATGGCGAACCATCCGCAGAGCATTGCACTCGACATCAAAGCTTCTCGAGGCTTCATCAACTTCCAAATTCAAGACCTTGATTGCGGTGAGGAGCCCATCATTTAAACATCCCTTGTAGACGGACCCAAATCTTCCCCTTCCCAGTAAATTTGCTTCGCTGAAGTTATCAGTTGCACGAGCAACTTCATGGTACGATATCAATCTATAGTTATCAGGAGATTGAGTGTGTGCGAGAGCAATATTTTTGGTTTGCTTTCGAAATAATATCCAGCAGGCAATGACAATGATCACAGCAGTAGGGAGGATATACCAGAGCAAATGCACTGTAGATTTAGAAGTAGAATGAATTGTTATAAAACAAGGTGGGAATCCTAATCCTGGCGTTCCACATAATGTCATGTTCCCTACTAACGACATGAAGCTGATATTTGAGAAGACACCACTGCTTGGGATCTTTCCTTCCAGCTTATTGAAAGATAGGTTTATACTGCTCAGGTACCGAAGATTGGCTAGGGATGCAGGTATAACTCCCGACAGATTGTTGTTTGATAGGTTCAAAACCTGTACACTTATAAGCTCGCCAAATAATGACGAAATCTGACCCTTGAATGAGTTGCTCGAAAGATCTAGATATTCAAGCATTTGGAGCTCTTTTATAGAACTTGGGATCTCACCTGACAGCTGATTCCTAGATATATCAAGTCTATCTAAATTTTTAATATTGCTTATCTCTGAAGATAGGAATCCGCTAAGAAAATTTTGCGATAGACCCAATTCAATCAAGCGAGTCAGACTCCATATGCTCTGAGGTATTTTGAAAGATAATGAGTTGGTACCGAGCAACAAGCGTTGTAACGAACTGATATTTCCCAGTGAGTCGGGTATGGGCCCAGAAAGACGGTTTTCTTGAAGGTAAAGTAAGTTCAACAATCTTAACTGGCCAAACTCATGTGGAATGGATCCATTTATCATGTTATATCTCAGATCTAATAACTGAAGGTTCTCCATCGTTGTGATTTGTAAGGGTATGGTTCCAACTAGCTCATTGTTGCCTAACTGCAGATACTCCAAACTAGATAAATTACCGAGTTCAGCGAGTAGTTTTCCCCTGATATGGTTATTAGCAGCACTGAAAACATAAAGATTCCTTGAGAGGTTACCTATCGTTTTTGGAAGAAAGCCATCGAGCTCATTGTCTTCCAAAGCGATAATTCCGAGAACTCTGCTGTTGGAAAGCGATCCGAGAAAGTCCAGCCCTCCAGTTAGCTTATTCCCCCCTAGAAACAACCTTTCAAGATGAAGTATGTTCCTGAAGTTCACACGTATCGATCCACTAAGCGTGCAGCCATACAGGTCTAACTCGGAGAGTGATGTCAGATTCGAGAAGCAGATTGGTATAGAATCAGTTATGGCATCGTTGTTATCGAGAGCTAACCATTGGAGATGTGAAAGCCCACCCAGCTCCTCAGGAATGCTCCCCTGCAAGCTGTTCTTGCCGAGTCCCAAATTAAGCAGATTCGAAAGGTTGCCCAAAGATGCCGGAATAGTACCAGTGAGATTGTTTCTGCCAAGATATAGAATTGTAAGCCGCTTCAGATTGCCAAGCTCCACCGGTATGTTTCCGCTGAACTGGTTGAAAGACAATGAGAGAAAACCAAGGTCATGGCAATGACAAAGTCCGGCAGGGATGTTCCCAATGAGCTGATTCTTGGACAGCCTGAGAAGTTGAACTCGAGGAAGTATTGAATGAACCAAGCTACGATTTGAGGGTAGAGTTCCTGAAAGATTGTTGGCAGCCAGGGATAAAACGGTCAGCAATGACATGTTGAAAATGGCAGGAGGTATAGAACCTGACAGCTGGTTCAGTTCGAGAAAGAGTTTCTTGAGTCGAGGGAGCTGCGCAAGGGAATCGGGGACGGGGCCAACAAGACTGTTGTTGGAGAGGTAGAGGACAGAGAGAAAGGAGAGATTTGCAAGGTGTGGGGCGATTGTGCCATAAAGGGAGAAGTTATTGAACTGAAGAGCAACTACCCTTTGCCTCTGGCTGCTACATGAGACGCCCATCCAGGTGCAGAAGGATGTATTGGCAGTCCAGTTTGTGGATAGAGTGTTGTATGGGTCGCTCACACGAGCCTTGAAGGCCAGCAGCGCTGTGAGGTCGGTGAGGTTGTTGTGCTGCACTGCCGATGAGGGTGAGGACAACAGGAGGAGCATGAAATGCAATGCAGCACAGACAAAGTGATTGAACTCCATCAGTTATCGATAAGTGGGGGATGCAAGGGATGCACAATTCATTATCTACATGTATACAGCTGAAGCAAACATGAGGTCCAAGTGCCCGTTCAACTGCGACAGAGATAGAGATCACAAATTCCACAGGACTAGTCTACTGATAGAGAGCCCGCCCATTATAACCACATTACTTGTAAACTTTTCTCTGCGTTGAACTGGCACCACCTCCATCACTATCATGAACTATTCCAAGATGCCTCCCAGTGGAGTGTGAACGAGAAGACTGAGGATTAACTTAGCCCAGACTCGATATCGACAACAGACTTCAAAACTATCTATTCGTCGATCATTCATGTCCAGCCATCCAAATGCACATATATTGCACGTAGAAAGAATGATGAAACTCACAACAGTATAGGCTTCTGCAAAGCATATTTGCAGGAACTGTGCATGCTACACCATGAAACTTGAACAAGAAAGGAGCTACAGATAAATGTAATACATGTATCACCTACAAATACAATTATAAGACTCGTCCACTTGCTGACAACATTCCCCCATGTGAATTAGTATCTTAGACTAACTAAACTCATCTAAACTGCTACTAACTGGTTCATCCTAGCTCCAACTTAAGAACAGTGTCTTTCAACAATGAGATAGAAAAACCAAGAATACAACATCAAGAGAAACCACATAACAGGCGTCAAACATTGCTAAAAGAACTCAATATCCAGAAACTTCCCCCCAGACTTGACCTCGGCTCCTAACATCGTCTTGCTGCTGCTCCTTGACCCGATCCCAAGCCTCGTTTGAAGATCAGTCTCCGGTGTAGGTAGGAATGGTAATGGACTCGTCAACGGGCCAAATTATATCCCATTGAGTACAAAATTTTGAATTAAAAATAAAAATTTTATTTTTCTAATTTAAAATTTTGTATTGGGATGACTAAAATTTTGCCCGTTGACGCATACATCACCATCCCAGTTTCTTCCGTATTATAGAAGTGTCCGTGCATATTTAGCACTCGGCCCAAACCCATGACACTGACACATAGCTAGATGTTACAAGTCAAACCCCATATTGTAAAACAGCAACAGACATCACCCTTGTAGTGATTCGTGTATCAAACATGTCCCTTATGCAATACGATTCTTATCCATCATTTAATTTCAAATACTACCAAGAACTTGACCTAGACTTGTCACTTTTATATGATATTTGCCTGCTATTTGCAAATAAAATACAGTCTTGCTTATTCCGTTTTTTACGTGACACGTTTAACACCAACACAATTTATTTGCATACTTTTTATTATATTGTACTATGATAGTACACATGTTTCTTTCTCTTACATTACTTGCTGCGTTTAATCTCCTGGGTGTTGAGTCCAGATTACAAAGATGAAGAAGTAGAAATAGCTCCAACTAATGATCCATACTTCATTGAACAGATCGAATGACAGTGATCAACAAAGTATCTCTGGACAACTTGTAAATCTTATTTATACTTTTTTTTTGTTCGGACACTGTTTTACTCTTTGTATCTTGACTCTTTTGTGTAAATATTCAAAACATTATACCATCTTATGTTATATGGCAGTAGTTACGGTTATTTTGAGATTTTGAGAGTACAATAATAGTTAAGTAGCATCCTCTATTTTGAAAAACAGTTGAAAAACATAGTGGCGTTACAGACTTGGTAGTGCAGGCCTTGAAACCTCCGGTGGGGTGCTGCACCTAATCAAAGCCCAATTCACACCCTCAAAGAGCGGGTGCTGCTTGATCTCAGAGGCTCCCCGCTTCACTCCTAGCCGTTGCTGCGGCTCCTTCGCTAACGATCCCTGTATCAGTTCTCGACTCGCATAGCTCGTCGAAGGTGCATCAGGAAAATTGAGCTGCTGCCCAGCCACGTTGAAGAGTGTTGCCCAGCTGCTTGACCCTTTGAACGGTGTCTTGCCATAGTGAAGTTCGTAGAGGAAGATGCCAAAAGTCCACCAGTCTATAGCACTCCCATGGCTCAGCAGCACGGTATTCATGCCGACAAGGGACACGGATCGGGCTGCTGTGGGTTCCGCCACTAGCTCGGTTTTCACGTCGCTGTAGACTATTCCCAGCATATGTAAATACTCTAGAGCTAACAGTACTTCAGCAGAATAAAACCTTTCTGGACTTCTGAAAGGGGAAAAAGAAAACTTCTTACTGGTAATTTTATATTTAGATTGAGTCATCATTTTCAGGTCTAAAACCAAAAACCATCAGATAAGACCAAGTAATGGCTGTTCAGAAATGATCAAGTACTTATCTCTGAAAAGAACAAAGTTTTAGAGCTCATGCATCTTTACCAAGCACAAAGGCGAGTTAGTTTTGATATGTCAATTGGACAGGTCGGGCTTAAGTTGACAACCAAACATCAAATTCTTGTAATTTCTCCTCATTGTTGCAAATTCAACCAATATCGCTACTTACAAGAGATCACTGCATATAAATTAATTACTTTTATTGAAACTGAACTTATTCATCGGGCAAGAGGCTTTCCTCTTCCACCACAGCTGCCAACATTACAACAACATGATCCTAAATCAAGCCGTGAATAAATACTATATGGCATAAACAAGAGATGAGCATATTCCTCATTTAGGTACTGGCTCCTAAATTATGAGAGAAGACTTCAGAAGTCCATAAAATTCCGTCAAAACTAAAAGATGAGCAATAGACTCAAAATCCAGGCAAAACTGAGAGGTCGGCAATGCCTTTGGGTAGACCAGCTATTTTCTTCAGAAGCGCAAGCCTGTTATTCCTGATTCTAGGGTCCTCCTGTACACACAACCATCTTTAATACTTCATATTTTTGAGCAAATACTACAAAAATAGTGTCTGTGAAAATAAATAAAAAATAAAAAAACTGCATGTATCTATCAGATGTGTATAAAAGATAGTTAACAACAAACAGTTCTTACAGTGTCTCACAGTTTATCTTCACACATTTGGACTAGTTAAGGTGCACGTGCATTGCATTACTCCTGATTCTAGCGTCCTCTTGTACATACACAACCATCTCTAATACTTCATATTTCTGATAAAATATAGCAAAAACAGTATCCGTAGAAAAACATATATATATATATATATATATATATATATATATATATATATATATATATATATATATCAATGTTGAAAATAACGAGTTATGAAACCCGTTATATTGCGTTACATAACCTAACAGAACCCAGCGCTACGTAACAACTTGAAATAACTCAATGCACCGTAACATTACGGTTTTTTATATTATTTTATATTATATTACATAACGTTACATTAAATTCTCTTATGTTACGTTATTTACAATTATCTTTTTAGTCATTTCTATATTGTTGTTGAGTATTATTTTGATTATTAGCGAATTGTTATAATTTTATTATCTTATTAGTTGTTTGTTTGATTGTTTGTGGAATTGCTAACTTGTTAATTTGCGATTGTTTCCTTGTTCGCTTGTAATTCCTCTCCGATTACTGAAATATCTTACTTGTTGATTGTATTGAATTTTTAGTTGAACTGAAATCAACAATTACAAATAAGATTAATTGAATATTACAAAATATAAATTACAACAATGATAATAACTGAAATTGAAATGAAAAATTAGAATATTATTTTCTTGTTTAAATGATGACTGGATTTATAATTGCACATTTAATATAATTTATGAAGATAAATGTGTAAACTATTATAAAATTTAATATAAAATTAGAATAGATTATGATTATAAAATAGTTTTTATATTCTTTTTTTAGATATCTTAAATTTATATTTCAATTTATAGAAATTATTTTATATAGTTTATATTTATTTTTATTAAATAAGTAGAAAATTGCATAATCTACGTTATGCGTTACGTTATATACGACATAACCTAACAGAGGTAAAACGTTACGTTACCGTTATCGCTATTTTAAACATTGATATATATATATATATATATATATATATAGAGAGAGAGAGAGAGAGTAAACGGGAAATTCACCGGCGGTGAAGGGAGTTCCTTCACCGCCGCTTAGGTGGCCCAATAAAATTATTATACGTGGCACCACTCAAGGTAACAAAAGAATTCCCTTAACTGTCCTTTGAGTGGCGCCACGTGTAATAATTTTATTGGACCACCTAAGCGGCGGCGAACAAACCGGTGAATTTCCCGTTTTCTCATATATATATATATATATATATATATATATATATATATATATATATATATATGAAAAATATAAATGAGCTGACAGCTCAAACAAGTTACCTGATCTGCAGTTCATTTCCACTATCTCCGGTAATTTTTCTTAAAATTCTTTTTTAGATTATGATCTCGACCTCCTAGGATTCACTCATAGCAAATTTCTTGGGTTTTAGTTTTGATTTAGTCCTCCATCAAGTTGACAAAAAATTAACTATTTTCAATTAATACAACATTTTATATCAACTTGATGAAAGGGTAAATGAATTCCAAAATTTATGAAATTTGATCTAAAAGAAGTCGCGGATGTAGAAATACTAATTCTAGGAAAAAATTGAAGAAAAAAAATTTGATCACTATATTTTTACCGCTAGCTCACGTAACTTTTTCTGAGTTGGCGGCTTACCTATAGTAATCATATATATATATATATATATATATATATATATATATATATATATATCAGCTACATATGAAAGAGAGTTTAACAACAAACAGTTCTTATAGCATCTCATCGCTTCTCGGTCACCCCCTCGGATGCTAGTTAAAGTGCACGGGCATTGCACGTGTTGAATGTCTATCCATTGAAGTTACTGCTCAACTTCAAGCAGACTAATAGTAGCATTAGCATAGTTTGAAAAAAAGAAGAAAATATAGGGGGCATACATATAGATTGAGGGTGGCGTGTATAGCCTGTAACTTTCTGGGCACACAATCATGTAACCATACTGGAGTTTGAGCCCCTACCATTTCTTTTAACTGAAAAGTGCAGAACAGCACAGGCAATAATTTGTGGCAGAGCTAATGATGCAACAAACATGATAATGTTTTCAAACACACTGATTTGTACAAGCTAAATTTAAGTCAATCCAAGAGAATTCTGGGGGAAAACAAGTTGCAATTGAGCTAATATCAGCAGATGTAATCATATAATTGATAAATCACAATAATCACATTGGAAACAGTAGTTACTGGGTTATGGGTTATGAGAACTTTTGTAAAGAGGAACAATTGTACACCAAATAGCCAACATCTCGTGCTTCTGATCAGTGAGGACCTGTACCATGCCTTGTTGAACAATATATGCATGTGTTATGAGTGATAAATTTGCATTTTTCTCATTTCTAATCCTGCCTTCAGAAAGAGTTTTTATAGGATAAAATACTTATGAATTTTAAAGCAAATATTAGGAATATATGGTCCATAATTCTAATTGGAAAAAAAAGAAAAGTTGTATAGTTATGAATATGAGGAAAGACAGATTGGTGCACAAAAAATTGCTATCTGATTATATGGATTTAATTTTTCCCAGAGAAAATCATAGGCGATGAGTTAAACCGAAGATTTTCTGAGACGGATATAGAAGTCTAGAATTCTGATAAAAGAAAAGGAAACATGTCCTTACTATGAATATGAGAGAAGAGAAGTTGGTTCAAACCATCTAGAATTTATAAGAAACCAATTGTTTTGAAGCTAGAAAAAAACAAAGGCAACCAATTAAACCAAAAAAAAAGAAGATTATTTAAGTTGGTATTTGCGGAAGATGAAACAGAAGGATGCAAGATCAAAAGGAAAGGAAAGTTGTCATTTAAAAAACTTCTTGTTACGAGAGTGGGGGAAAGCTGATTTATATATATGAATCTATGCAGCAGGGGTTATCAGCTCCATCTGCTGCTAAGTACTTTAAATTGTGGAAGTCGACAAGGTCACAAGGGGATTGGAATTGAGAATTTAGGGTTGATTAATTTTAGTTATGAATGTGACGGAGTAATAAACTTCTCAGTTATTTTTTTCCTGGAGATAATTATGGAGAAACAATTAACTAAGAAATTTGTAGAAGATCAAATTGATGGAAACCTAGTAAATCAATTTTCAATTGCTTTTACATATATACAATTATGAAGAAGCAATTAATTCAAGAAATTTGTAAAAGGGGAAACTTGTGGATGTGAGAGGACAAAATGGTGGAAACATAGCAAACCAATTTTCCATTTATTTCAACAGATCCAGTTAGGGACTTAGGTGTGTAAGCGGGTTGCATTAGGGTCGGGTGCATGTAAGATCCAAATCCTAACATGCTTACGAAATTGGATTCAAACGCGGGTTTGAATTAGAATTCCTTCTTTCTTATCGGTATCGAGTCGGATTTTGGATCTTGGATATAATTGTCATAGTTACCAATTGAAACTTTCATAATCCTAGGTAAAATTTGTTAGATTATAATACTATTTTGTATTTGGATTTAGTTTGAGTTTAGTACCACATCGCCTATTGAGTAGTTTATATGGAGTTGAGAGGTCTATAAATATATTTAATCCTCTGACTTATGAATATAAAGATTGAGTTTTGGTTCTCAATACTTTCTGACATGGTATCAGAACAGATTTGAAAAATAGATCTCAACCGTGCGATTCAATTACCTATCTATCTCAACAATCCACTCAAAAATATAAAAAAAAGCCCTAGCTTACCTATGGCGGCTTCTTTCAAACAAACCCCCAACAGCAGCAGAGGCGTTGCAGCTCGAATTGCAGCCGTCTCTCTTTTTCATCCCCAAATTAAAAAAAAAAATCTCAAGCCCTAATTTTTGTTTGCCCTAAATTCGACAGCAGCACAGCAGCAACAGCAGCACAACCAGCAACACAGCAGCAGCAGAGAGATTTGCCTTGAATAGTCAGCAAATCTATTTGCCTAAAACTTCTTTGCTCAAAAATCGTGACAGGTTTATTACTGCTATTACACAAACCACTTCACTATGCTTTGTGTTCTTCATCTTTTTATGGCATTATCAATTTCAGGTGATTCATCTACTACTAGTACTACAATTACCATAATAACTGAAAATTTATATCCAAAAAATCTTATTGCTACAGTAGCTCAGTCGTTCAAAGTATTAGTTGGTATTTAAAGAAAAATTATGCATTTACTGGATGATCTACCAAATGCACACGATCCTCTATATTCTGATTGGTTTGTGAATGACTGTTGTGTAATTATATGACTCCTTAATAGTATAGAAAAAAAAAAAGTTATGCTGTTATATTCTTGAAAACTGCAAAAGATATATGGGACACTCTTAAAGAACTATATAGTAATGAGAAAAATATATCACGTGTTTTTGAACTGTATGAACGCTTGTTTACTCTCAAACAAAATAAAATGTCAGTATCCGAATACTATTCCGCTCTCCGAGGCATATTGGATGAGTTTGAAGTTCACCAGTCATGGGTTACATATCTTAAGATTTTGAGACAATATCATCAGAATCTAACTGTTGCAAAATTTCTCTCTGAATTGAATTCTTTATTGATCCAGGTGAGCGGTCAAATTCTTATTGGTGATAGTGTTCCATCCTTAACAGCAACGTATTCTAAGTCATTCGTATTTCTACTGGTTCTACTACATTAGCAACTTAGACTCTTGCCTCCAATGACCATTCTGTCCTATTTTCTGGTTGGGGACAAAGCCGTGGACATAGTCGTAGTCGCGGTCGTGATTCAGGGGGAGGCCATGGTATTGGTGGCAATGGTGATCGAAACTCCGGTGGTGGACGAGAATTCCGTGAATGTGATGACTGCGGCAGAAAAAATCACACATCTGCATACTGTTGGGAGAAGTATGAAAAACCAGAATAGACACAAGCTGCTACTACTTTTCCTTCAACAAAAAATACTGCATCGACAATGAATTCTGCTAGTACTTTGACATATTCAACGATAGTTCAGATTCTACAAAGGGAACTTGACAGAATTATCTGTCGTCAATCCTCCGTGGTCAGTCCGAATGTTACTCATGCATACTTATCAGTTACTGATACTAACATTACTTTCTCTAACCAACCATGGGTTATAAACTCTAGAGCTTCCTCCCATATGACAGGCATTAAAAACAAGTTTTTCCCCTATATTTTTTAGATAAATACCCTCCTGTCAATATTGTTGATGGCTCCTCTTCTTCCGTTATTGGTGATGAAAAAGTTCACGCTACCAATTCATTAACTCTACTAGATAACGTTTTGTTTGTTCCCAATTTTCCTATTAATTTGTTGTCTATTAGCCAAATTACCAAAACTAATAATTATTTTGTAATATTTTTCCTACTTACTACATTTTTCAGGACCTTCAGACTAGGATGAGGATTGGTACGGGGCGTGACCAAAGGGGGATGTACTATCTCGATGAGACATCACCTACAAAATTTGTTGTTTGCTCTTATTCCCTTTTACAGTGGTATCAACGTCTTGGACATATTTCTCTCCAAAGCCTTCATCCAGTTGTACCCACTGCGGCTGGCATATCTACTTTACATTGTGAGTCTTGTGAACTGAGTAAACATCATTACGTCTCATATCCAAATCAAGTCAATCTACGTAATAAGTTTCCATTTGAGTTAGTCCATTCTGATATTTAGGGTCTATGTCGTTTTCCCACTTTTAAGAGATTAAGGTATTTTGTTATATTTGTGGATGATTTATTTTGCATGACATGGATGTATTTACTAAGCAAAAGATCTATTATCTCTAGTATAATTGAACTATTTCATAAAGAAATAAAAAATCAATTTTCTAAGTCTATTCGTATTTTGCGCACTGATAATGTTATGGAGTAAATGAAAACTGATGTTTTCTTATTTTGTACTAATAATGGAATTATTCATTAAACTTCTTATTCTCACACATCCCAGCAAAACGGTGTTACTAAAAGAAAACATAGATATATTCTTGATATTGATCGGACATTAATGATTCACATGCATATTCCCATATATCTGTAGTCTGATTATGTTTTGTGTGTTTATCATCTAATAAATAAAATGTCGTCATCTATCTTGCATGGTAAAACTCTTTTTTCCTGTCTTTATCATGATACACACATATTTCCTCTTATACCTTGAATATTTGGTTGTACGTATTTTGTTTAAAATTTGTCTCTTGGTTTGGACAAAATATCTCCTCGTGCTATCAAATGTGTATTTATTGGATACTCTAGGACACAAAAAGAATATAGGTTTTATGATCCAATATCTAGAAAGTATTTTATCTCTGCTGAAATTACTTTTTTTTGCGTTTGTTCCCTGTTTCACTTTCGCATCAAAATATCAATTGGATACTTCTCTTTCTTTACCTCTACCTGTCTCTACTACTGAGGTTAGACAAGTATTGGTGCCTCATAAAGAGGATGAACAGGTGACTCACAAGAAACCACTTTTTTCCTGTCTTTATCACGATACACACATGTTTCCTCTTATACCTCGAATATTTGGTTGTACGTATTTTGTTCAAAATTTGTATCTTGGTTTGGACAAACTATCTCCTCGTGCTATCAAATGTGTATTTATTGGATACTCTAGAACACAAAAAGAATATAGGTGTTATGATCCAATATCTAGAAAGTATTTTATCTTTGTTGAAATTACTTTTTTTTGCGTTTGTTTCCTATTTCACTTTCACATCAGAATATCAATTGGATACTTCTCTTTCTTTACCTCTACCTGTCTCTACTACTGAGGTTAGACAAGTATTGGTGCCTCATAAAGGGGATGAACAGGTGACTCACAAGAAACTACTATTGATTTTTTCTCGTCGACAGAAAGTATCTCGTCTCAGTTCACTAGCTGTTGCTCCGCCATCTCCAGCTGTAGGTCCCCAGCAACCACAACATTCTTCTGCTTCTATCTCTGATCTTCCCATTGCTCTTCAGAAGAACAAGCGCTATACTTCTGCTCATCATATTTCTCAATTTGTTTCCTATAATCACCTTCACCCAATGTTCTGCCAGTTTACCATTTTTCATTCTTCAGAGTCTATACCCAAGTCATTTCAAGTCATTTCAGAAAGCAGTGTTAGTCTCTGTCTGGCAGTTGGTCATGGATGAGAAGATGCAAGCCCTTATCTCTCGTGGAACCTAGAATTTGGTTCTGTCTCCGCCTGATGCATGTATTGTTGGTTGTCACCGGATTTACTCTGTCAAATATAAGTCAGACGGCTCAATTGATTGCTATAAAGCCTGTCTTGTTGCGAAAAGATTTTTTCAAACTTATGGTATTGATTACTTTGAGACTCTCTTCTATTGCACGTTTCAACTCTATTCATATTTTCTTCTCTCTTACTGTGAATCTTGATTGGTTATTATTTCAATTGGATATTAAAAACGTTTTCTTATATAGTGATATGTAAGAACATATGTATATAAAATAACCTCCAGGGTATATTGTTCAGAGGGAGAATATAGTATGCAAACTCAAAAAAAACAATTTATGATCTTAAACAGAGTCCTCGAGTCTGATTTGAGAAGTTTTTCACTGTAATTGCTGGTATTGGATTTCAGCGTTGCCACTATAATCATTCTGTTTTTGTCCGACATACTTGTTCTGATATTGTCTTTCTTACTGTGTATGTAGATGATATTCTACTAACTGGGAATGATACAATAGGTCCGACTGAGACTGGATATCTTAGGCAATATTTTGTAACTAAAGATATGGGAAAGCCAAGATATTTTCTTGGAATTGAGCAGTTTATCATAAATATGAGTTACTTCTCTCTCAAAAAAGTATGCGTTAGATCTCTTAGAAAAGACCGATCACCTTGGGTATAACCTGCTAATACTCCAATAGAGTCAGATTTAAACGTATGGAGTAAAGATAGTATTTCGTATGAGGATATCAAGCAGTATAGAAGAATGGTTGGAAAGCTTATCTATCTCACAGTTATTAGACCTGACATTTCTTTTGTTGTTGGGCTGCTGAGTCAGTTCATGCATAAACCAAGGGACTTACATTGGAAAGCTACTATGAGAATTTTGGCATATATTAAGAGCTCTCCTGAAAAAGAATTATTTTATAAAAAAACATGGACGTGTTAAAATCTCTGCCTTTTTAGATACTGGTTATGCAGGAGATAAAGAAGATAGAAAGTCAACCAGTAGATATCTTACATTGTTGGAAGTAATTTAGTTACAGGAAGGAGAAAGAAACATGATGTAGTGTCTAAATCTTCAGCTGAGCCAGAATATCGGGCAATGGCACATACTACGTGCGAATTGCTATGGTTAAAGAATTTGCTAACTAAATTTGGGTTAAACTCAAAAGATCCTATGCCTATGTACTGTGATAATAAGTCAGCCATTTATATTGCTCAAAATCCAGTATTTCATAATCGTACTAAGAATATAGAGTTAGATTGTCATCTGATTCGAAATAATTTGGTGAAAAAAATAATATGTACTCCGTTTACTGCTTCGTAGAGCAACTGGCCGATATTCTAACTAAAACTGCATCACCAATTATATTTTCTAATATATGTAACAAGTTAAGTATGATTAATATTTATATCCCAACTTGAGAGGAAGTGTTAGATTAGATTACAATTTTGAATTTTGTTTTAGTTTGAGTTCAGTACCAAATTGCCTATTGAGTGGTTTATGTGGAGTTTAGAGATCTATAAATATATGTAATCCTCTGACTTATAAATATAGAGATTGAGTTTTAGTTCTCAATAATACTTTCTGACAAAATTTATTAAATGAAAATGAGTAATTTTATAGTCTAACTTCACATAATCATATTTTACTATTGTTATCGATATTAATCTTAGTGTCCAGAAAAAGATTTACAAGATCACTTATTCAGCAGCATAAAAGTATGTGCTCTCAGACCAAACTAATTTGGATTATTCTCCAATAAAATGCGATCACCCCACATAATCAGGTCCATACACGTAATGTGCATGCATGTTCGCTTATGCGTATGATGAAAATCCTTTTGTGCCTATGTGATGGGAGACTAAATAAAAACAAAATTCAAGAAATTAACAATCCGGTGAATACATCTTATATTCACTTTATGAAAGGGCAAATGAATTCCAAAACTATAAAATTTGATTCTAATGAAGGCATGGAAGTAGAGATAATGATAAAGAAACATAGAAAGAAATAATGGAACTACTGTTTCTTTATAGACAGTGCACGTAAATTTCCAACATTGGCACCTCATAAATATAAACATATACATATTTACATATTCATATACATATACATATACAAAAGAGTGTTATAACACATATCTAAACAAAAGAAAGATATTTGAAACTCCAGTCCACTTATGTTACCAATCACACACATATCTAAACAAAAGAAGGATATTTGAAACTCCGGTTCACTTATGTTACCAATCACACGTTTTGGAGGTATTTAGGTTGTGTTAAAATAGCATCCAACCTACACCAAAGGATTCTTTGTTGATTTAAACTAGAGATTAAGAGTGCAGTTAAGATTTCTAGAACATTCGAGCAAATCCTACTTAAGACAACAATTTGAAGCTACATCACACTATACAATTAAGCAAATAATAAATCATGGCACTATAAGATAAATGTTTGCCATTGATGTAGATAAGTGCCCAAAAACAAAGAACTGAATGAGTAATAGGGCAGTAGGTTAGACAGGTAGGGAGGCTTACCGCCATGACAAAAGGCATTGTCAAAGAAATCTTCCAGTGGTTGTAGCAATTGCAAAGAAGTGTTAACAAAGACACCAATATCAACACCTAAAAACACAGCAAGGAAACATTCCCACTGAGGACCAATTCATCGATAACATGCAAGAACAGGCAATAAAGATTTACGAAAAAAAGGTACCAGGTTGAATATTTGATGCTACAATCTTGTACGAACTCCATAAAGCTTTTTCTTCTTTGGTCTCAAATGCAGCCTCGCTTACCTATTCATGAAATTTATATAGGCTGAGAAACATAAATGGCATCTAGCACAGTAATGAATCAATGACAATCTCTTAACTAAAGATATTCCCCACATAATTTCTCATTCAAATATAACAGAATTTATTCTCATCATGTCAAAAACTAAGAGAGCATTTGAAGTCGAATTCTCCATTAGTTTGGATTTAGAAAAACTAACTGCTAATAAATTAACCTATCTGATTACTTAAATAGGGAAGAGGAAAGTGTATGCCTCACGTGTATGTGCATTTTAGATGCCCAGGATGCCAGAGATTGAAGCAAAGCAAATGCAACTATGGATTCCATACAAGAGAACATTGATAAATCAAAGCAGCCCACTAAAGAAGATCAAATTTTATATTAAAGTAAAATCTGATACTAAACAACAATTTAAATCAAAACAGGATAGTCAAAGCTTAATACCACTAGTCGACGAGGTGTACCATATGTCAATACTTCTCCGTGGATCAATCTTCTTTTCTCTAGCATCTGCACTGTCAAACTTCTGAGCTGCAAAAAATAGTAGTTTTCAGTGTAGGAAGAAAAAAATGACTACTGTTCTTCTGAGGTAAAGCAATCAACAAAGGAAAATTTACAAAACATCAAGGGAAATCAACACCACTTTCAGAATGCCTGCAATGACATATTTCTCTTCTTGTAAAGAATCTAGGCATTGTCTATTACCAAGGAAACTATATAATGCTCCAGCATTCATTGCAGCAACATGCTACATAATGCATATAATTAATAAGAATAGGATCACAGGCGCAAATATTCAGCTTGATATTAAATAGCATACTTGCTCACTTGCATCAACTACATCATGATGTGGCATCTCTTCTGTGCCAATCTCAAGAATGAATGCCCTGCGATCCTCTGCCACCTGAAAAATAGTGTAGACAAAAAAGAAGCTACAGCACTTGGAAAAACATTATGGTTCCGCAGAAAATAAGCAAATAAAATGTGAAGAAGTCAAAAGCTAGTGCATATCTCCATATACAGTTCTACCAATTTAGTTTTACGACATTTCATGAACTTCTATAGATAATATGTACTTCAAACCAAATAAAATCGACTTGCAGTAAGGAACCCAAGAGTTTCAAATAAGTGAACATGCCAAAATTTATACTGCGATATGATGCTTGGTTGACCATCTAATTTTACAAAATATCCTATTAACTTTAAAAAGGAAATGCAATAGAATGATCACAGAATGATGACACTAATGAAACCCAAGTTAACATGACACTGATATTTTCAAGAAATTCATTAGTAGTCCTAGCCAACCATTGAGGCAAACCCATTTGCATAAAATGCTAGAATTTAGGTTCATAAATGATGGAAAATGGGAAGAAACAAATTAGCCATTACTACAGAGATATTGAGTTCAACCTAAATAGTGAAATAATTACAGACCACGTCCTGCATGACATACTGCCAAGATTTATTTATTGTTAAGAAAAGTAACACATTGTATTAGATTGCACTCGAAACGAAAGATTACTGAGACCAATTTAATCTCTAATTTCTAAATGTTTTTACACAGGTCACTATCAAAGTTATCTTTCTCATCTCAAAACGTTTGCACTAGAACCAAAGAGTTACGTGCATGAGTCCTTTGAATCTTTAGTGAGTAACAGTTAGGATATATCAGTACCATTGCTTCTCAAATGTTCCCTACATTACCTCCCACATCACCACAGCTCAAGGCCAGCAACCTCTCTCATGCGTCCCACTTAGACATCTACAATTAACATTTCAAAAATAATAAATATATATTCTATTTTTTCTATTTAGGAAAAAAATAACTTACAATTTTTGCTCACGTCTCCAATTAACAATACCAGTCTGATAAATATGGGCATGAAAAAAAAAATCTGAAAAGGTAGAAAATCCTTTTTTTCTTCTGTCTCTACCATTCTTTCTAGTTAGTTTTTGGAAGGCTAAAGCCTTGGTAGCATGCCATGCATCATTCCCTCAATCGAGTGTATATAAATTAACAAACCTAATTATCTTTCTTTCAGTGCAACCAACATTTGGAAAAAAAATTGTATTAAAACGCTATCACTAGCTTCAAATGAGTGTGGCGGGATTGAAAGAGATGAATGTTGGCATGCATTCTAAAAAAATTTATCTGACATGGTTCCTTAAAAGTTTCTTGGTAAAGAATACTTGAGTGGAAAGCCACAACCCATTATCAAGCATAATAAATCAAGATACATGTTAACAATAGCTATTTGAAACAACAAACCTTCCCCATTCCAACAGTAGGATGACCGACAAGAATGTCTTCAGAGATGCCTAACGGATGTCCAAGAGTCTCCCGAGTCTTTACCCAAAGTTCAGCACATTGGCGAGCCAGACTGCTCAGTAACACGAACAAGTTAATACACCTCATGATATTATGTGTTTGCTCAAAAATTGCATCTTTGATTCCATTGTAAAATTATTAGAATTACAACCAAAATATTAAGATTACAAAATATCTGAGGAATTACAAGAACGGGAATATTGATTTATTCCCTTTTTTTGTTTGGGTTCGGGTGGCGATGGAGCCTCGCTAGTGCACTCCGTTGACTGTCCGACTAGAAGAGATGGCTCTGCTCCGCTTCTCAATTTCCCGAGCTCGCCCGAAATCTTTCCAAAGTCCACGAATCCAAAAGTCCCTTCTCCGGTTAATTTTTTTGTGTTTTATAAACCGAAGAATTTCGAAGTCCGGCTTCAATTATTTCTGAAAAATCGGATCACGGAATATTAGCGAAATAAACAACGGAAACAAAAAATACGGAAAACAACCCGCGGGTTGGCACCTGCGGGGATCACTCCCGCGAGTTGCCACCCGCGGGAGCTGCGGATCGCTCCCGCGGGTTGCATCCCGCGGGAATCCTCCCGCTGGTGTGCCCACTTAGCAATTTTCAAATTTTTTTTTTTTTGTATCTACATAACCCCCTCCAAAGTTTTCGAAGTTCTGTATTGAATCGTACTGAATTTCGAAATACTTTGGATTCTTTAATTTTGACTATAAACCTTTTAAAGGATTTTGTCGATAGAGATAACTGTTAACATATTCATTTATTCAAATCAAGCAGAGGTATGATTTTAACGTACTCATTAGATGACAAGCAGATGTATGATATTAACATGCTTATTTTAGGTCAAGCAGAGGTATCATGTTAACGTGCTCATTTTAACCCTAACCGTTCATTGACATCTGGTATGAAAGACAGAGGTGATACTAAACGTGTCTTGAAGCTCAACCTATTCAGAGGATCTGGTCGTGATAGGGACAAGCTGACTAAACAGAGGTGACGGTTAACGTATTTTAACTTTGGAATCGGACTATCAGAGATAACTGTTAACTTGATAGAGAGATGATTTTCGTTAGAGGTGACTTTTAACTTAACGATATCAAAAGCACGTTCATCAGAGGTTGTAATGTTGGACTTGACGAAGTGTGAATTTTCTTTTCTGTCAGAGGTAATTTTTTTAACGTGACAGGGGATTTAATCGGATCTTATCTCATTTGATTTTGAATTATGATGTCAGATGTATGATTTTTAACTTGACAGATATTTTGGAGTGTCGCTTGCTCCGTTGGAGCAAAATGATAAGAAAAGTTTTGCTGTCAGAGGTGAAATCTTAACGTGACAGGAGATTTATCTAATTAGGATTTTTAGCAAACCCCCAGCTATCAACGGATTTGATTAGCCTTTACCAACTACCGTTTGAGTTGGGCTAACCATGTTATTCCCCTCAGCATGGTGAGTTGTCGAGGATTTCGTTTGGGCTTAAATACCAAATTTTTCCTCTTCCCTTTGCCTTAGCAGCTTAGGGCAGTGATGTATTCTTATATTCGGATAAGAATACTGCTGTGACAGATTTGTCGTGGGATTTTTAGCAAACCCCCAGGTATCAACGGGTTTGATTTTGCCTTTACCAACTACCGTTTGAGTTGGGCTAGCCATGCTATTATCCTCAGCATAGTGAGTTATCAAGGGTTTCGTTTGGGTTTAAATACCAAACTTTTCCTCTTCCCTTTGCCTTAGCGGCGTTGGGCAATTCATACTTTTACCCCCAGTATGAATGGGTTGGCGAGAAATCTATTCTCTTCCCGTAGCTTAACGGCATTGGGTGATTCATACTTTTTACCCCCAGTATGGTGGGGTTGGCGAGAAATTTATTCACTTTCCGTAGCCTTAGCGGCGTTGGGCAATTCATACTTTTTACCCCCAGTATGGTGGGGTTAGCGAGAAATTTATTCTCTTCCCGTAGCCTTAGCCGTGTTGGGCAATTCATTCTTTTTACCCCCAGTATGGTGGGGTTGGCGAGAAATTTATTCTCTTCCCGTAGCCTTGACGGCGTTGGGTGATTCATTTTTTTATTTATTTTTTATTTTTTTTATTTTTTCTTCTTTTTTTTTTTGGGGTTTAAATTAACCGCTCTGAGCTCATCTTTGGAATTGTTGTGAGCCCAAGTGGTACTTTTAGACCACACACATTAAATGTGTCGGAGTTAGCTCTACCAAGTGGTACTTTTTTGTTCAGTTTTGAGCTGAACTGCTCCAGCGTCAATCAATACTTGAATTTTATCTTTTAAGATAAAATAATTCTTTGTAGGGGACCTACAATCCGATGGTACAGGCAGTAATTCGGATCGTTAGTCTTCCCAACTTCCTCAGGTCTATTGCTCTCCGGCAATCTAAGCATCTTGCGTTTGGTGAGCAGGTTGAACATAGTAGCAGTATGTTCATCCTTGAACGAATACTGCTTTTGAAGCATGGGCGACTTTGCTGTGTTGCTCACAGTTGGCCATGCTTCTGCTTCGGTGTGCTTTCTGCCGCCATTGCCATTATGTCCTTCCCTTTAGAACGGGCAAACTGAAATGGGGGTTCATTTGTACTGCCTCCGATTGTGAACTGTTGATTTTCGAGACGTCAAAGTATTTCTTCGGCCTATTCACCCTGCTTAAGCAGATCTTTCCAGGATTTGGATTCGACCGAGCCCATCTTGCCTAGGATATCGGTCAACAAGTTGTGTTTGCAGGTTTCCACAAGCGTGTCCTGCGTCATGCCATGTGGGCATCGAACAGAAAGTTCTCGAAACCGCTCGAATAAGTTTTGACCGTTCCGCTTTCTTCTTGCTTCGCTGCTAGCAAAGATAGTATAGAGACCTCAGCATCATCTTCAAAGAATCGGGTTAGGAACTCACGTTCTACATCAGCCCATGATTTAATTGATCCCTGGGGTAGCTGCATGAACCAGGTAAACGCGGGCCCCCGTAAAGTGCTCGCAAATGTCTTAGTCATGGCCGGATCATTCCCCATGAGATGTCCCGTCTGCGACAGAAAGTAGAAGATGTGTTGCTGCGGCGAACCTTTACCATCGAATGGTTGAAGATTCAACGGTTTATATTTTGCAGGGTAAGGTACGGTTTCCCATTCTATAGGATATGGACGCACTACCCCCACCTCTTGCAGCTTTTTGCGATGAAGAAGAGCTTATAGTTGGCTCTCCATCTTCTCTATTTTCTCTGCGTGAGGGTTGATGGTAACCTTCATTTCCTCTTCCTCTCTTGAATGAGGAGGCACTTCTTCATCTTCGTCTTCGCTGTCTTCATTTATTTGGACAGGTCGTTTTCCTTTCTGCCGACTAGAAATGGACGGCGATGATTGGTTCTTTCTAGTTTGCGCTAACAACTCAATCAAAAGTTGTTTCATTTCTTCTATGGTCTCTTCTTTCTGTTCGAGACGTTTTTCTTGTCTCTCAAGCCTTTCAGAGACTTCTTCTAGGCGCACACCCTCTGGTTCGATAGGAACACCTTTTGACCCTGGAGTGATTTCCTTATCTGAAGGGTTACTTCCGACCACCTTTTTGCCTTTATTAACCATATGTGATGAGGCAGCAGGTAGATCGGTTTCAGAGTACACCCTTTTCGCCGTCCGTATTCTTTTAGGCTCGGTGATCAGCTCAAAAACGGACCGTTTTGAGTTGCATCGGCAGTTTGATAGAACAGTTGAAATCAGCTGTTCGCATTGGCAGTGAGGAGCATTGTGTGAGGAGTTCTTCTTCCAATTAAGATACTCTCTCAAATCTTGAGGTATCTTCTCCTCACTATTTGCATCTTGACGCCTCTTGCGTCGCAAATTTGTTTCATAATACTGGAGAGTTTGCAATATTTCAGGGCTGAGCTCTTTTCCAGCATCAACACGCTCTCTTTTATGGACCCGTCTAGAGTGTGTGCTGGCTTGCGCAGTTGCACGGGCCCCGCACGCATCTGACTTATTCTTTGGAATATGTTCATCCGAAGAGAAACTTGAAGACATCTCCTCAGGTGAATGCATGAACACATCCTTATATTTGTTTTAAGAGGAACAGGATGGTACACCTGAGAGAGTAACCAAAAAGTTAGGTGTGCGCTGCGTGCTCACTGCGCGTGTGCCCGAATAGACACGAAAACCAACCCCTGGTTTTTTCTGCAGAGTGCAACTCGCGGGTTGCAACCCGCGATGTGCAGCCCGCGGTTGAAATCGCGGGTTTGCGCCCGCGGTTGCAAACCCAGGGTTGCACCCCGCGGTTGGAACCGCGGGTTTGCACCCGCGGTTGGAACCGCGGGTTTGCACCCGCGGGGTTGCCCCCGCGCGGTGCAACCCGAGGTTGGAACCGCGGGTTTGCACCCGCGGTTGCAACTCCGGGATTGCCCCCGTGCGGTGCAACCCGCAATTCTACTTGCAGATTTTCATTTTTGGAATTTTTCTTTCCTGATGTTGCCTGTGTCAGGATTGTTTCCTGGGCTAGATTTTCTGGCTGTAATTTTCCAGAGGCACTATTGAGGCGGACCCGTTGGGTTTTACGCCTTAGGTTTCTTTTCTGAGAGCGGGTCAGGGACTGGTTTGACTTTTGACTTGACTTTGGAATGGGCGATGACGCCTCGTAAGTTTCAACGGGCGATGACGCCTCGTAAATTTTCATAGGCGATGACGCCTTTTGATTTCCAGTGGGCGATGATGCCTCACGTTTTTTCATCGTCACCCGGCAATGACGCCTAGGCTCCGAATCAGAGGAAGAAAGAAATTCCTCATATTTTTGTTGGTCAATTTCTATGACCAGCGTCTCAACCATTGAGCCAATCGGCACCCGGTCGGACTGCGCCACCAGATTCTCCGTGGTAAACAGAGGGGCTCCCACCGTAGTCGCCAGTTCTTGTTTGCTCAAAAATTGCATTTTTGATTCCATTGTAAAATTATTTGAATTACAACCAAAATATTAAGATTACAAAATATCTAAGGAATTACAAGAACGGGAATATTGATTTATTCCCCTTTTTGTGTGGGTTCGGGTGGCGATGGAGCCTTGCTAGTGCACTCCGTTGACTGTCCGACTAGAAGAGATGGCTCTGCTCCGCTTCTCAATTTCCCGAGCTCGCCCGAAATCTTTCCAAAGTCCAAGAATCCAAAAGTCCCTTCTCCGGTTAATTTTTTTGCGTTTTATAGACCGAAGAATCTCGAAATCCGGCTTCAATTATTCCTGAAAAATCGGATCACGAAATATTAGAGAAATAAACAACGGAAACAAAAAAATAAAGAAAACAACCCGCGGGTTGGCACCTGCGGGGATCGCTCCCGCGGGTGGCAACCCGCGGGATTGCTCCCGCGGGAGTCCTCCCACGGGTGGCAACCCGCGGGATTGCTCCCGCGGGTTGGCACCTGCGGGAATCCTCCCGCGGGATTCCCGTGGGTTGCATCCCGCGGGAATCCTCCCGCGGGTGGCAACCCACGGGAATCCTCCCGCGGGTGCTCCCGCGGGATTCCAGCCGGTTGCAACCCGCGGGTGGCAACCCGCAGGTGTGCCCACTTAGCAATTTTCATTTTTTTTTTTTTTTTTTGGTATCTACATTATGAAAACCTTAAAAAGACATTTTGGTAAGAGAGAAATATTTCCTTCTTTCCGAATAATGCAAGAAAAGGTTGAAATATATCATTTTAAAAATAATTTAAGTTTTGATAAATGGTAGACAAGGCCAGGAAAGGTAATTATTGCATATGCATCAAAAATGTTGAGAGGGATACATAAAGTTGAGTTCAACTTTAAAAGAAAAATTGTTGATAATGACAGTTCAGAACTTCCAAATAATTTCAGTACATTTCAATATCATCAATCTAATAGTGACCATGTGCCCTACTTGCTAGTCATTCAAACAAAACAGAGTGTCCCCAGCAAACACACATGCACACGTAAACAACAACAACAACAACTAAGCCTTTTATCCCAAGTATTTGGGGTAGGCTACAGGAACCAAAAAAAAAAATCAAGCCGGATCGATCACATTGATATTCCTTTTCCATTCATTTCTATCAAGTAATATCTCCTTATTTAAACCTCTAGACTCCATATCTTTGCGTATCACCTCCATTCATATTTTCTTCGGTCTTCCCTTCGTTCTTTTAACTTGTCCTACATTGATAAACTCTCATCTTCGAACTGGTGCACTTGTAGGCCTACATTGCACATAACCAAACCATCATAAGCAATTTTCTCGTATCTTCTCATCGATTGGAGCTACACCTATCTTAGCACGAATATCTTCATTTATCACTTTATCTTTCCTAATGTTGCCGCACATCCAACAAAGTATGCGCATCTCTACTACACTTATCTTATGTGAATGGCGTTTCTTTATAACCCAACATTCTGTGCAATATAATAAAACTGGTCTAATAGCAGTCCTATAAAATTTTCCTTTCAATCTTAACGAAATGTTACAGTCGCATAAAACTCCCGTTGCCCTCCTCCATTTCAACCAGCCAATTTGTATCCTATGGTTAATATCATTATCGATCTCTCCATCATTCTGAATAATAGAACCCAAATATCTAAACTGACTGCTCATTTGTATCTCTTACCTATCCAGTTTTATAGCATTATAGTCTATGGTCCGTGTTTACTAAATTTACATTGCATATACTCTGTTTTAGACCTACTCAATCTAAAAGCTCTATATTATAATATATGCATCCATAACTCTAACTTGGTATTTACCCCCGCTCTTATCTCATCAACTAAGACATATCACCAGCAAATAGCATACACCAAGCTATCTCATCCTGTATGGCTTTAGTAAGCTCATCCATCACTATAGCAAATAAGAATGGGCTCAATGCAGATTCTTGATGCAATCCAATTGTGATAGAAAAAACACATGTACACGTAACACAAGTTAATTAGGTAACCCACTGAGAAGTGCCTGCACCCCCCCCCCCAACAGCCCACCACACATGCACGCAGAAAAACTCCCAAAGAAAGGGGGGAAATTGAAACAAAACATAGAAAGGTCAAATCAGTCAATAGAAAATCAGAATAGAAGGTGACACTGGTGAGTAAAGGTGAAACTACTGAAACTAAATTTCCATAGTATAATACATTCAAATTGGTGTAATAAAATTAATAATGATCAGACTCCTACCTGCGCATTCGCCCAAAATATCTGGCACGTTCAGTAACTCCAACAAAGCCTCTTGAATCTAAAATATTAAAAGCATGAGATGTCTTCAGAACTTGATCATACCTAAAATAACATAATATAACGGTGTCAACTTTTAAGGAACATGGGTGCCAAACACTTTAACAGAAAAACAACACTTGGAATTGGAATGTCATGGAATCAAACATACGGAGGAATTGGAAGTCCAAGCGATAGTAGATATCGTGCTTCTTCCTCAAAATCTTCAAAGTGCTTCTGAAGATGCTCAACACTGGCGTGTTCCAAGTAGTAAGCACTCATCTCCTTCCTGCATCCAAAACACAAAATAAAACAAAATAATTAGAATTGTAATAAGTAGTTCACAAATACAGTCACATATGTTGTCAACTTAAGACAAACTAACTAAAAGGTAAGTGTCCTTAAGGCATATAATATGGCTAGCCATTAGCTAATATTTTCAAGCCATCTTCCAAGACACAGGGAAAAAGTGTCTTGGAAGTTGGAACATGGCTTTAATTCAACAACATGGCTTTCCTCCATTGTTAAATTATCAGGTTGATAATTTCCATGTTGATTGTCATTGCAATGCAATTGCATTCATGTTACTAGTAAATTAAAAAAAAAAGTTTAATTCAACAACAACAACAACAATTAAGCCTTTTGTTCCAAGTACTTGGGGTAGGCTATATGAACCAAAAGAGAATCACGCCAGATCGAACACGTTGATAATCCTTCTCCATTCATTCCTATCAAGTAATATATCCTCATTTAAACCTCTTGAATCAATATCTTTTCGTATCACCTCCATCTTTCTTTAGTCTTCCCTTCGCTCTTTTAATTTGTCCTATGTTGATAAACTCCTCTCGTCGAACTGGTGCATTTATAGGTCTACGTTGCACATGACAAAACAATTATAAGTGATTTTCTCGCATCTTCTTTTCAATAAGGGCTACAACTCTCTTAACAAAAATATCTTCATTTATAACTTTATTTCTCATAGTATTGTCGCATATCCAACGAAACATGTGCAACTTTGTTACACTAATCTTTTATGCATGACGCTTCTTTATAGCCCTGCATTCTATACCATATAATAAAACTGGCCTAATAGCAGTCATATAAAAATTTTCCTTCAACCTTAACGGAATGTTACAATCGCATAAAACTCCCGTCACACATCTCCATTTCAACCAGTTAACTTGGATCCTATAATTACCATCACTATCGATATCTCCATCATTCTAAATAACAAAACCCAAATATCTAAACTGACTACTCATTTGTATCTCTTACCCTTTCAGTGTCATAGAACTATAGTCTAGAGTCCATCGTTTACTAAACTTACACTCCATATACTCTGTTTTGAACATACTCAATCTAAACCTCTACATTCTAATGTATGCCTTCATAAATCTAACTTGGCATTCCAATATATAAATATTTTTTTGACTCTAACTAGCGACGTTGAATTGCTATTAATACAACTACTTAACTTGCAGGTGCAGTCACCTTCCATTCCCTAAGGCAAGTTATATGGCGGTATTGGCCATTTACTTGGCAAAATATGCACTGCAAACTCATTTTTTTTTAAAAAAATTAAAATTTCATTCAAATTTAAAAAAAAAATGAATTTTTCCACAAATGTCACCACACAAATGGATGACAATCACAAAAGAGAAAGATTTTGTTTATGATCTACGAATAACGATAGAAGAAAAACTACTGCAAGTGGTTAATTGCAATAATTAAACAAATTGATTCTTCAAAAATTTTGAGGTTAGATACATGAATCCTTTTCTTCCATTTAGTGATTCTAAAGATCGTCTCTTGCATTAAGTTAGCCACTATACATATCCTTCTTAATGTTTAGGCCAAGTTCTACTTCATCTAGTCCTCATTACTCGATATACTATAATCTAATAATTTCTCCTTGCTGACACACTTATAAGTCTCCATTGCAGATGCCCAGACTATCTTAATTATCCCATTTTATCCATAAAAGGAGCAATCGTTTAACTTCTTATGAATACACTATTTTCTTATTTCATCTCAATGTATCTCCATTGTTAATATTAGCATTTTCTTTTTTGTCACACTTATTTCTTAAGTCACGTTCAGTGTTTGCCCAACATTTCGATCCATAAAACATTGGCGGTCAAATAATTATACATGTAGTGAGCATTCTATGGTTACATAATTCAAAAGTACTACGCAAAAATGTAAAAGCAGGCTACCATGTTGATAGTACCCCTTGCTATCAAGAGAAAGGCTCCAGGTTCGATTCCCATAGATGCCAATCAGGGGATTCACTGTGGGTACTGGGTAATCAATTAGGTTCGAACTAATTTACCAAAAATAGCAAAAAAATGGTCACTTCAAGGTATTTTTTATCATTAACATGTACTCTAAAATCACTTTTTCTCACAGTTTTGGTAAAGTTACAATTCGTTCCAATGATTTTGAATACTTTAAAATGCTAAAGCTTCTATACACTCTCCTTGAAAATTATCCTTTCCCTGGTCTCATCAAGAAATATTTTCTCATCAACAGACATATACCACGGCAGTTCATTGTGATTATGCATAGAAACTACAACTAATGAAAAAGGACTTAATGTTGATCTCCTCATGTAATCCTATGTCCCACATTAAAGTGTTCTCGTCCTAGTTATTGCACTAATACATTCTTAATCATATCAAGATATCAACTAGATACTTGTCTTCTTTCCAAAAACCACCACAGTATCGCACTAGAGATTATATCCCAAGCTTTCAAAATCAATAAAAACCAAATCTAGGTCCCCCCCTCTTCTTTTCCATGGATCTCTTCGTCAATTATTTTAGTAACAACATAGCTTCAACGTGGTTGATCTCCCTAGCATAAAATAAATTGGATTTCCGATGTTGATGTTTCTTCTCTAAATCTTTACTTGATTATTCTTATCCAAAATTTCATTGTATTATAGTAGTTTGAACAACTATTTACATCTTCTTTATTTTTTGATAGTATAAAGTGTTAATCCTCTATCAGTCATGCATTAATTATAGCATTTATAATTTTGTTGAATAAGTTAGTTTAACATACTAAGGTCAAAATTTCTCAAACTATTCCAAAATTTTAATAGGTATCTCATCGGGTTTCACATCTCTCTCAATTTTTATTTTCTAGAACATACTTAACTTCACTGGGCCTAATTTGTCTACAATACTTATGGTTTCTACCATGTCTTGAATCATTTGATTCTTCGTCATACTTGCTAGTGTTATTATTGTTAGAAAATTTAGAATATTGAGAGTCTTGTACGTATTTCCTCTGTTTTTCTAATTAATAAATAACATGTAGCAACCCTAAATAGGTATGTTGTCTTCTTTCACACCAATTCTGACATATTATCAAAGCAAAAAGTACCTCCCTATAATCATCTTTTTCCAATTTTTGACTCTACATTGGGTTGCTTTGCTGAAGTTCATGCCTAGCGTCAGACAGTCAATAGACGATCCATCTATTAATGGTCTATCTACCAACATCCTCTACTGATACTGATTTATCAGTGAAAATCAACTAAGGTCAATCTACCAATATCTAATCTATCAATTTCTGACAATTTGGGAAAGTATCATAGTAGTATTAGAAAACATCTTTCACGTTCTTTATAACACATAAGTCCAGCTTGAGCGGAAATATTAGCATAGTAAAGTATTTGCAAAGTTAGAGGGCGAGTAAGAATAAAGAGAGTTAAAATATTTAGAATATTAAAGTTTTTTAGGTAATTATTTTATTTTATCTACCATATAAATAACATGTAGCAATCCTAGATGGATACACCACTTTCTACTTATCAACTCCGACAATTCTCACTACACAATTTGTGAAAAAAACTAATACATTTTTCTTAAATTCATCATCCAGTACTAAGATTCTCTAGTCTTCACCTCCTAATACATTTTCATATTACCCAGAAATTTAATTTTTCACATTTTTTGTAATAATCCTTAATTTTTATTAGCCATAAATAAATAAATAAACAAATAAACATAATAATAAATTTGATTATTCATCTTCCAACTGTTTCATTTTCTATAACCTCCCAACTCCTTCATTTCTCTAACCCCCAACCTTTCATCTTCTCCATGAATTAATCATATGAAATCTCCAATTTAATTTCTCATTTTAATTCTTAAAAATAAATCCACACTATCCTCTTTACTTTCCTCAAACCCTTCATATTCTACAACTTCTCAAACCCTTCACATTCTATAACTTCTCAAACCTTTCATATTCTATAACTCATAAATTCAACACTATATAAACCCAACATCTCATCTCAATTCAATCTCTATACTCATTCCCTAAAATTCTTCTCTTTTCCTCCAACTTCGTCGGATTATCTCGTCAGACTGCTGTCGTTGCATCACCCCTCACCGGAGCCATCAGCCCCTTGCTCGAGCTTTGCTAGGGGAAGCTCCATCTTCTTCCTTCTCTTGCATCTCTATTAATTGAGACTAGTTAAACTATCTTCTTTAATTCCTATTAAATTTATCTTATTGGATCTTAAGATTAGCTCACCCACTATACAACAATCCCAATAACTTAAAAACAACATCCATCATCTTATAGACCCAATAAGATGGATCCAAACTCATTTATTAATTTCAGACCCATTAAGATTAATAAACTTTAAAATTAATTTTTGAGTAAGTTATAAATATTAAAAAAATCCCTAAAAATCATCTAAATGAATATTAAAGTTTTTTTAACATTTATAGAATATTTTTTGTGTAGATTGCTTCGTTGTGTTTGATAATTGATCGATATTCGCAAGTGAATCAATGTGAGTTCATTTTGGAGCCACTAATCATTCTATCTAATATAATTGTTGTTTTAATCATAATATTTAGTTTGTATAAATTAATGTGTTTTCTATATCAATTCATCAACTAATTATTATTATTCCTATTATCAAAAATCCATTATCTTTGTTAGCAATTGTTATTAAATTGTTAAATCACATTTTACAGCTAGATTTTAGAATAATCAATATTTACAATATCTGATAAATCATGTAAAAGCTATAATTATGGAAAAATACTATTTGTGATATCATTTTGTGTCAGTATCTAGGCAAGTTATCTTATATACTAGTTATTTAATAAAGGAATGTCCGTAGCACGGAAAATCTCCCAGCATCTATAAACTTACCTAGTTGATATTTCTATGATGTATCAAATCAGTAAATCTTTTATTTAGCCAATTATGATTTATTCAATGAAGTATAAATTGAACAAACTCTTTAAACCATGTTGTAGACAAACTAATAAAACCCAATTGAACCATTATACCTGATATAATCCACAAACAATCTATGAAAACAAGATTTTGGAACCTGACGTGAATTCTACTTGAATGACTCTGAGTTGAGAGAGAAACTGAATGATGGAAAAATACTATATTTCGGTTGTAACATGTTAAGTTATACAACTGAATATTTCGCACATCATGGATATATAATGCTTTGCTGGATCATACCTGATTATTCATGTTTGCCTGAAGGCAGGCCTGACTCAGTACCGGACAATCCATGTGACCATTTTCTAAGTCTGTATAGGAAACAATCGAAACAGTGGTATCCCATCAGTTAGCTTTTCAATTAGTTTTTTCATTTACATGACATTCTAAATAAAAATACTCTTGTTATAAAATCAACTAAACTAAAAGACATTAGTTTTAACCCATAACTGTTAATATTGTTGTTACATATTAATATAATATTTTATATATTCATTCAACTATTTCTATATATGTTTTGGTTGCAATCTAACAACCTGGATGTGCATGCCTAGACTTATCGATGGACCAACCGAAACTGATGCAGGATCTGGTATATTTTGAAGAGCATGTTGAAGGCCAATAGAGGACTAGAATTACCTTATTTTCTCTATTTAGTTTTATATTATTCTATTATCCTATCAATTATATCCTAACTTTGTTCCAATCAATGAAAAATGAAATTCCCTTTGAATTTCAAATAGTTATTATTGAATATTATTATGGCAAATTTTACCTGAATCCTTAGTATATTCAAATCGAATATGTTGCCGATACATGTTGTACGTACTCATATGCCGTATACCGAAAGCAGGACGTGACATTTTGGCAAGCTTACATATTTATCCCTACATCCTTTCTCTCTAGCATCTTATATAAATACCCACAAGCTTTTGGATTTAGCCCCACTAATAGGTTTTTCCGCTTCTTTACTAACTTAATTTGTTTTTAAGTATGTTTTGGACTTCTTCATTATACCATCAAGGCTCTTTAGCATGCCCATAAATTTTCTTAATACTTATTTAGATGCCTTCTTGGTGCTACTAGGCATTATCCCTTGAAATGTTAGTCTTGGCCAACTACCTTTTTATCAATTTATCTTTAAAAATTATCAAAGATAGTTTTAAATAACCCGTTACATACCTCGTTATTACTCATTATATAATTTAGCAAGGGCACATCACTGTATAACTACTTCAAATAACCCAACGTTGCATAACCTTGCATTTTTTGTGGTTATAATGCATTTATTTTGAGTTATGTAATATATCGTGACCTAACTTCTGTTATGAATTTTTTTGGAGTATATAAACATTGTCATCCCCCACTACAATGATCCATTCTACCGATTAATTCCTATCCCATTTGGATTTCAATTTTCTTGTTAATTCTGAATTCCAACTTCACTATTCGACTGATCCTGGCATTTTTGTTAGCCAACCTTAACTCCAACATTCTTGAGAGGATTTCATGAGATGACTATTTTGTTTTATATTACTTGTATAATTAGAGTACATGAATTGTTAATGATTATTTTGTTTCGTGGTTGATATTATATTATGACATTATCGCAATATCAATATATTTGTTGTGGTTGTGATTCTTGTGAACTTGTGTTTTTAAAGTATGAATGTCAGAATTGAGAAATTATGATTTTCATTGTTGATTGTTCTTGTATATTTCCATATGTTGTTAGATAAGGTTATGATAATTTTTTAAAGAATTCTTGATATTTAAAAAAAAAATTATCCTATATTAAAATTATTGTGGATAATTTTATATTTCTTTTTAATAAATAATTAAAGAATCACATAACCTTCGTTAGTCATTATGTATGTGCACTAAAATCTAACCATACCCAATGTATTATGGTACATGTTATCATTCTTCTAAAAATTGGTATCAAGTTCTCTTCTTATGCTCCACCATCAAGTTCTTACTCTTAATATCAATTGTCTTAAGCCTTAAATCTTAATTGCAAGCAGCAAACATGACATATATGTAACAAATTCAAGATTTAAGAATAAACAAGCAAAGAACAAACGTTAAGTACATTAAGTACATTAAGCAGGAACTGAGTAAAAGGTTTTGATTATACTTTCGTATGTCTTTATAGGCATCTAAGATACATAAAAATTTGAGCGTGAATAACTAATTAATGAGACCAAATTTCAGTAGTCAGATTTACAATATGGTACCAAAAAAAATAAACTGTGGAAATAGTAATAATTAATGTTAAGCCAATTACGAAATGGTATTGCCACCAAAAATAAGCGGAAATGAACAGTTTTAGGTCTCAGGACCATCCCTAACCTACCTGCAAAACACACCAATGCTGCATAACCAATATACAGGCACATGTGCCCTTGGTAGCATAACTGGTTGCATATGGCCACTTTCATTTCAACACATGTATGGCCTTACATTAAAATATTAAAATCATGTCATAAGAAATTAAAATAGCAAGTGGTTGAAAAACTACACAGCATATGAGCTTTCCAATCGCCAATGAAATATCAAACCACAGAAGGGTATGGCTAGGATTCTATGTTTCGACAGTTCGAGATATGCTAGATGTATCGCTGTTGCACCCACTTTTGGATTGTCAACTAGTTTAAAGGAAACAGCAATGCTAATGCTTAAGTTTGCGTATCTAGTAAAACTTTCAGATCCATTG
Source organism: Dracaena cambodiana (assembly GCA_036321105.1). Taxonomy (NCBI): domain Eukaryota; kingdom Viridiplantae; phylum Streptophyta; class Magnoliopsida; order Asparagales; family Asparagaceae; genus Dracaena; species Dracaena cambodiana. The sequence continues at coordinate 4,604,824 of JAYEPQ010000007.1, forward strand.
AGGAGCCTAAAACTATCAGCCTATCCTAGTAAAATTTAAATGGATTTATATACCTTAACAGGTCAAAATACAAAAGGGACAAAAACCAAAGTCACTGAACCCCTAGCACCAAAAAACTTATTTTAAACGAATGGGAATCCAAAATATTCCTGAAGCCTATGATCATTGTGTGCTTACCTTAGTTTAAAGAGTTTGAATCAATAACAAAGGTCAAGATTGCACATGCGAAGTTATTGCATTAAAATAATCACATTTTTTGGCATAAAATCCACCTTTAATGATGCGCTTTACACAGTAGTGCTTAAAAGGTACAATAAATAAGGGATTTACTCGCTCTCCAGAAATAGTTCCCCGTATGTAATTCCATCAGAATACTGGATTTTTTTGAAATGATCAACCCCCTGAGAAACATGTCTAAATTAAAGTTAAGGTCAGCCCATTCCAAGTATTTAACAATACAATTGTAGAGACACAAACTAGCACAATCTACCAAAGAACCATACCTGAAGAAGCATGAGGATTCGTTCAAGGCCATAAGTTAATTCCACAGAAACAGGTTGCAGTTGAAAACTTCCAGCCTGAACACATGGACGAAAACAAAAATGGTGAAAGTCAATAACTTAAATAACAAATAGAAATTCACCAAGTTGAACCTTTAATTTGATCTTGTGTAGTCAAATTGAAACAATCAAAAAGTTGAAAGGATATTCCCAAGAAGAAAAAAAAAATTATTTGCATTTTACTTGCTATGCGTAATACATGTTTATACAAAATTAATAAAAAATGAAAAGCACATTCTGGGGATGCTTATATTTTGTACAGGAAAATATACATTTTACACAAATGTATTGGCCACTAAATAGCAAGTGCAAATTTTGGCAAGGGAATTTAGTTTAACACAATCATTATATAAAATTTAAAAAAATCAATAAATAACAAAGCAGCGGAATGGAATCTGCAACCACTCACCAGCATATAGATCATTTTGCATGAATATACTAATGTACCTGTTGAAAGTATGTGAATTGCGTAATTTCCATCCCATCCAACCATATCTCCCAACCCAATCCCCAAGCACCAAGAACCTACTAACATCCGAATAAAGAGGAGAGAAATCATCAGCTAAATATCTACTTTGCCACAGATAATGCTCCATGAATGTAAATCGTGGAAGGTTTTATGTTCGTAAGTGCATGTTAATCAGTATTACATATTCACGGGACAAGCTCGTTTGGGTGCCCTCAAATATTTGATAGGGGAGCCTTCCCAAAGATCAGCTAAAGACATTGTCAGAGTTAAACAAGTAACCTTAAATAGTAATCAACTAACGACATTGAATAGAGTTCAACAAGTAACCTTAAATATTTCTCCGTAACAATATAGCATTGATTATGTATTGCACACAAAAGCTCTAAACTTCCAAAGAAACTGTGGTATTCTCATAGTTTAATCACTTAAAGTGGCATTAAAAGTGTGTGAGATATGTCCTCGAGTAAGTGTCCGGATGCAGGACAGACATGTCAAAAACCTACAACATGAACTGTCCTGGTAACACTAAACTTACCTAGGCATTTTATGTGATGTTGACAAAATTTAAAATCTATATTTTAAAGGGAAAAAAAAAACCCTCTTATTCCAATTTATTTGAACAACTTATTGATTTTACTGACTTAGAACATATTCAATAAGACTAATAAAGATGAAATGCTTTACCGGACTTTCCCAGTTGTCCTCCACAAAGCGAACATCATGTTCAATTACATCAATTCCTGGCATGTGGATAACGCATAAGCTTATAAACAATCAAAATATTCAATCGCTTCTAATAAATTGTAATAGACCTTGCTGCCAATTAAAGTGCATAATAGGAATTTCAGTTGCGGGAAAGAAAAAAAGATCAGAGAATGGGAGATTCACCTAATGTTGAAAGGCTTCCAAGAAAGAGGTCTGGTGAATTTCCAGGATCAGGTTTCAGGATGACCTAGCAGTGATGGAACAGTAGTACAGTTATAAGAAGGCCAAACTGAAACAATATAATGCAGACATAACACTCGAAAAGTAACTGCACTCCACCAAAATAAAGAATTCAATGAAGAATTGACAGCTGATATACCCTATCAGTTCTGCCTCAATCTATATTTAGATCGACTGTCTACCCAAAATCCTTGTTGCTTCATCAACTACCATCTAATCAATCTTCATAACTCATACAAGGAATTTGCAAGTCATCTAGAATGATTCTCCCCTATCTATCTTTCGTTGAGGCTACGTCGAACTCCATGCTAATGCACTCATATCTTAATCCATCTTTTAGTATTGCCACTCATCCATCTAAACATTTTAATTTCAGCTATATTCATTTTCTGATAATATTGTTTCTTAATTTCGCATGATTCTAAGCAATAAGTCAAGGTTGGCTGCATACCCTTCTTCTTGACTTGTTCATGATCAGTTTATTTGGTATCCTATGGTCACGTACCCCAGAAGCCTTACGCTTCGACTATCATGCTGCAATTTTAAGAACAAAGTCTACAGTATTGCCGTCGTGATTGAATTGTGGAGCCCTATGTAGCAATGCACATTTCTATCATCAAATCATGTCATGTCAGGCATGCACAAGACAAGTGTGTCCTATGTAACTAAAAATTTATGGTGTGTCAACATGTTGTATCCATGTTGATGTTTAGGTGTTCGTATAGCATAGGTAAAAAAAAAAAAAATCTTAAGTATTTATTAGCCATCAAGGTAGAATTCCAAACTATATCCTCATTTCGTCTAATATTCTTTTTCAATTTACATTTCACATATTCCATTCTCATCCTTGTAACCCTAGATCTTTTAGGTTATATAGATTCCCCCCCCCACCAATCCACCTTCCAATTGCAGAAATTTTTTTTCTTTTTCTAGCCTCCATCAAAACACAGTATCTCCACAAACAACATGCATCCTAGGACTATGGCTTTAAATGACACCCGATAACCCAATCAGATTTTTTTGGATTCAGCTCAGATTCGAGTTCGAGAAATATAATGTGAAGATAGTCTAAATTAGAAGCAAACCCTGATCAGAATCTGATTTTTCCTTTCAGTTTCGCATTGCGTTTGGATCTTATTGCCATTATAGGAATCGGATCCAGATTCGGATATTACATATGCTTATAGGATTTGAATCTTACACGGATACGATCCTGAATCTATAGATTCTATACTCTTTAAACCCTGTAGAAGGGACCTCATTGCTCGTCAATGAAGTATGTTTATGCATAACTAGCACAAAGAGATAAGGACTTTATGAAGATTCTTGATGTAATCCTATATATTATATAAACTAATATAATAGATACCTGAAATTGAGTGTGGCGTTGGAGCCTATTTGGGTTGTCTCCATAACGGCTGTCATCTGGTCGTATGCTAGGTTCTACATACCTTTAAGAAAGAAAAGTGCTTCCACATTAGGTTAGTAATTATAACATATTAATATTGAACCCACAATAAGAAAAACATTAATGCAAATACAAGTATAACCCTTTCCTCCAGTAGAAGCACATGAAAGAAAGCTAAGAGTAAGATTCATATACCGAAAAAGGTCAGAGGCTTGGCGAAGGAAAAGTACAAGATCTACTTTCCTAGTTAGTTCACGAAGTAGCTTATACCGTGATTTAATCCCAAACTTTCAAATCAACAGATTTATATCATTATCTAACATTTGAACAGAGAAATATCATATTTGCTTCCGTTGCTTTCTCTTTCTGGAATAGATGTTAATGGGATAGTTCCTATTGTTCTCTCTCTGGAATAGATATTGCAGCCAGGACGGGATAAGGTCTTCCTGCCAATGCTCCTGTACACTTGATAAATAAAAGGAAACAAATATACCACCAACCCCTGTACTCTTCTAATTGAACCATCTCAGTCATCATTGTTCAACAACTGAAAAGTCCTGAAAGTAGTATTTTTTGCAGAAAGAAATCTAGGTTGTTCACCTTTATCAGGAATAACTTACTCTGCAACCAATGCAGATATTAAATTATGAACCATACTATGAAAATAAAAGATATTGGGGTGAAGTAAATATTAAGACCAAAAACATTTACATCAATTTAACATCAAAAAATTCAGCAAGCAAGACATCCATGATTTTAATCTAACATTATGAAGCATTGGCTAATTTGCAAAGATAGGATCACAAAGTTTTATATCTAAAGACATACTTACGCAACATTCCAGGGTTCTGGACCGCGAACGTGCAAGAAAGTCCATGGGTTCAAAGTTCCAACTCCAACCTGAGATGAAAAGATTATATTAAAGAAACAATAATGATCAAAACAATATCTCATGTTACTATTAAAAAATTACCAATTGAAAATGCTGACAAAAACAAGATCCTTACTACAATATTTCTCCATATATACGTGTAAATACTTTATAGCACCAACAATATATACATTTTCCATTAAAAATAATATATTATATGTTTAAAATAGCAATAACGGTAACGTAATGTTTTGCCTCTATTAGGTTATGTCACATATAGCATAACGCATAACGTAGATTATGCAATTTCCTATTTATTTAATCAAAATAAATATAAAACTATATAAAATAATTTTTATAAATTGAAAAATAAATTTAAAATTTCTAAAAAACATTTTATAATACATAATATATTCTAATTTTAATTAAATTATACAATAATTTTCACATTTATCTTCATAAGTTATATTAAATCAGAATCCGTAATTCCAGTCATCATCTAAATAAAAAAATAAGATTCCAATTTTTTATTTTAATTTCAGTTATTGTCATTGTTGTAATTTATATTTTGTAATATTTAATTTATCTTATTTATAATTTTTTATTTTAGTTTAGTTAAAAATTCAATAGAATCAACAAGTAAGATATTTCAATAATTGGAGAGCAATTACAACAAGCGAACAAGGAAACAATTGCAAATTAGCAAGTAAGCAATTCCGCCAGCAATTAATTTGCCAACAACTAATCAAGTAAAAAAATTACAGCAATTCATTAATAATTAAAATAATAGTCAACAACAATATAGAAATTACTTTAAAAAATAATTGTAAATAACGTAGCATAACGTAATTTAACATAACGTTATATAATATGACGTAAAATAACATTAAAAACCGTACTATTACGATGCACTAAGTTATTTTCAGTTGTTACGTAGCACTGGAGTTCCATTAGATTTCATAACGCGTTTCATAACGCGTTTCATAACGCGTTATTTTCAACATTACTATGAAGCATAGACATGGATATGAGACACGAACACAATAGGATAGGGATACAAGGAGAAGGCAAAGCCTAAGTAACTTTAGGACACAGGAACACGGGAACCTAAATATGCGTGAATTTATAAATGTGATATATATATATAATGTGTATTGAAATTTGTAATTGTGAAATATGTCATTCATACCCTAATAATGTCACGCCCCGCTCCCGATATACGGTATACGAACACGTGTAGCAGGTACCGGCAACATATTCAGTTTGAATATACTAAAACCTCAATTATAATATCACAGCCACAAAGAATAAATACACGTAGATAAATAAACTGACATTCATTGATCCATGAACTTTATTACATAAAGAAAAACAGAAGGACGATACTGAATAACTTAAGATAACATCCATTAAGGAATGATAGGTTCAAAAATATGAAAAGACTGCATTTAATTCAAACTAAGTACATGATAACTACTAATCTTCGGTCACTTCAGCAAAGTACTCAATGTCTTCCGCAGTAGGATCAACAGGGTTCAACTCAGTCTCTGGACATGCATATCTAGGTCGTCAGATAGCGACCAACACAATAAATACAGAAAAATGTGATGTAATAATTATGTCTAACATGGTAATAATGCAAATCTTAGAAAAACATTAAATCCATAATTAACGATAATATTAAATGACAGGTTAAAGCAAATATCTTTTAGTATGGTCACAATCATAGCAAGTTTATTTAGGATATCATATAATTGGAAAAACTAACTGATGGGATACCACTGCTTCGATTGTTTCCTGTACAGACCCAGGAAATGGTCACAGGATTGTCCGGTGCTGAGTCGGACCTGCCGTCAGGCAAACAGGAATTATAGTCAGGTATGATCCAGCAAATCATCACGCACCCATGGTGTGCGAAATATTCAGTTGTACAACTTAACAAGTTTACAGCCGAAACAGACTATATTTCCATCATTCAGTTTCTCCCCCAATCCAGTATCATTTAAGTATAATACATGCAGGTCTAAATTCTGATTTTCATAACTTGTATATTGAATTTCGGGTACAAAATTCAATTAGATTTTGTTAATTTGTTAACAACATAATTTATAGAGTCCGTTCAGTTTATATTTTATTCAATAAATCACAATTGGTTATATCAAGGATTTACTGATTTGAGATATCATACAGATATCGGCCAGGCCAGTGTATGAATGTTGGGAGATTTTTCGTGCATTGCACGTTCCTTAATTAGAGAACCAGCATACAAAACTTTTCTAGACACCGATATAGAATGATATCACAAACAGTATGTTTCCACGATTATAGCTTTTTTCATGATTTATTAAAAACATAACTGCATGCTGTAATTTAACAAGTAATCATTTAATTTCTAACATCATAAAGAAATAACAGATATGTCAATGACTGCACTTGTAATAACACATTTAGTTTCTACAAATTAAATTCTAACAATATAAAGAAATAGTATTTGTAATAACAAATTTAGATGATATAATTGAAGTAATATTTCTATAAGAAAAATTAGCATGTTTAGTGAGTCCAAAAAGAACTTATCTCGATTTGCGAAGGTCTACCAATTGGCAATCACACGAAGCAATCTACACATAAAATTATAATATATTTGTTAAAAATTATTCATCATAAATTCAGGTGATTTTTAGGGAATTTCTAATTTTCATAAATCACTTAGTATTGATTTTAAAGTTAAATAATATTAGTGTAGAAAATTAACTTCTAATGTTGTCCTAATAAGCTGTTAGTTACATATTTTGTAAATATTTGAATTGGTTAATTCTCATCAACTACAATCTTATTTGCTTGGCAAGAGAGGCTTTATAGGAGGTGTAAGGTGGGCTCAGCTGGACATATGCTGTATTAATACTAATCTTGAAGTCTATGTCAACAAAGAAATATTAATATAATAAAAATCTTATGTGGTTATGTTTTTGTTTGATTTTATGTTTGTTGGATTTATTGGATAAGTCTAGCATATAAAGAGTTCATTTAAATGATAAATTATTTTCCTCCTATTTTATTTTATTTTATATTTATTTTTGAGAAAAGTCTCCTAGTTGATTTATAGATAATGTTTTGGACTAAAATTATAGGATCACCCTAAATTCTATTTGAAATCAATAAATGGGTTTGAATCCATCTTATTGGGTCTATAAGATGGTGGATATCTTTTATTAGGGTCGTTAGATAGGGTGTGAGCTAATTCTAGGGTCCAATTAAATAAATGCAATAGAAATTTAAGAAAATAGTACCAACCTCAAATAGTAGAGTAAGGGAAGAAAGAATGTAGGAGTTCTTTTGTCAAAACTTCGGCGAGGCTAACGACAGCGGTCCTACGAGACGCTCCAACAAAGTGAGAGAGAGAGAGAGAGAGAATTTTTTTTTTTTTAAGAGAATAAGTGTAAGATTGAATTTAGAAAAGAGGTTGGGTTTATATAGTGTTAGATTTAGGAGTTATAGAATGTGAAGGGTTTAGGAGTTATGGAATTCAAAGGATTTGAGGGGTTATGGAATTTAAAAGGTTTTGAGGGTTATAGAATTTAAAAGGTTAGAAAAATGAATGAATTTGGGATGTTATAAAAGAGGGAAGATGAATAGTTTAAATTATTATGTTTATTTGTTATTCATTTAATTATGAAAAAAAATAAGGATTATTACAAATAGTTAGGAACTTTTTGATGAGATTAGAAATGAAACATAATATAGAATATTTTAAAAAAATATGGCCTATGAGGTATAGACATGGATACAGGATACGGGAAAAATACAAACACAATGATATGCCTTATCTTGAAATGGTAGGTCATGGTACGACATACGGCAAAGAATATAAATATAATTACATATACATAAATACATGTGCAATATACAAATATAATACGGTATTATGCAAAAGACAAAAACAAAAAAAAAAAATATTTGTTATTTTGTGAATGCATTGGTAATAAAATTATGCATGTGTAGAGTGTTGCCATCAATCTCTGATATATGAAATATTTTATAAACTTACGCACAATCATACCCTTTCACAGAAAATTTTACATATAATATAAATGTAATATATCTGCAATTCAAATAGAATTGTGAACGCATCATTAATGTTTTCGATTTTAACTTTTTAGTCTTCGATACAACTTCGACAAACGTAGGATATTTTGAAATTTTTGGATAAGTTACAACGAGTATTTCAAGCTGTTAGGATAGTGGTGGCATGTAAAGTTGTCTTTGATTGAGTTTAGTGATTCACGAGCTGATGGAACTGGATTTGTAGCAGCATGAGCAGCAGTAACACTAATCAGAATAAAGAGAGTATAAAGGTTGAAACCCTCATATTACAGGCAATTGGATTCCATTATTACAAGCTCAAGATAATTGGAACTCCCAATCTTGATCAATGGATCAATAATCACTGATACCCACAGCCAAACAGTCACCTGAAGAGTTGAGGACCAGAAGCGAAGATGGGAGGGTACAATTCTGCATGAAATCGGCGATGAAATAGTTCTACCTAATAATCATAAGCTACATTAATGGAGGTCCATGAAGAGGAAGCAATACATTGAATCCCCCAAACAAGTATGAATTTGGGACTATCAACTAACTACTATGGTCGACAAAAAATTAAAATTAGCAAGCAGCAATTATCTAAACAATTAAAAGCTCTAACATGCACCAAATATTGTCAAATGTAAAGACAATTGTACAAGATGCCCTCAAAACATAGTAAATTTTTTTAATACAAAGACGATAAGCCTTATTTTTTCTAATTAGGATTCACCTCTGTAATACTGCATGGCATGATGGCACACCCCACAGAAGCCCAATACTCCTGCAACATTACAACAACACTCATCACCAATTCAACCACGACGCATCCAATTACCAATCAGCCTTCTCACTACAAACTAAACAACATTTCTAGGGCTCCTATAAACTCAAAGAATCAAAAAAACCAAAATTTACCATAATTTATCCTAATTATTTCATATTTCCCCTAAATGTGCACAAAATTTTCACCTGGAGGCGCTGGATTGCCTGCTGGAAAGTGGGAGGGGCGGGTCCTTTGCTCTCCGTAAACCTTGCCTGGGTTTCTGAGGTCGTGATCGTCGCCGAGGCTCCATTTCTCTCCGATCGGAGCTTCGAGCGGCGGCGATGATGGCGAGAGGGACGGAGGAGAAACCTAGGGTTTGGAATCGAGGGGAGAGTGGGGTTTGATGGCGGAGAGAGGCGAAGGGGAGAGGAGAGACATTTGGGATTGGGATGGATAAGGTGAGAGAGCGGGACTGAAGTTTTTTGAGAGGAAGGGGTTGAGGTTCTTGGGTTTTTATTATCTCATCTGGTTGATTTCTTGGGGATTTTGGTGATTGGGCTTGGGAATTGAAGCTAAGGGCTTGGCCCAGGCCTGTAATGTGTAGAAGAAGCCCAAAGCCTAGTTCTGGTTTTACTCAATGGCCGACGCAATCTCTCTCCTCTTTTCATTCATTTGCTTTAATGTAATTATTAGGCGTGGCCCTGTAGTCAGCCTATAAAATGATAAAATTTAAATATTTTCAGGACATATTTACCTATATCTTTCCTCAGTTAACACTCATCCAATCCATATGGTTTGCACAAACAAATTTAAATGTCTATTATTTTGATAGAGGGTTAAAATTGTTTATTGAACCGTCTAATAAATTCACCTCATTAAAAAGAATCTAAATTCTATATTTAATATATTTTTTATCTATATTCTAATCAAGTAACTTCTGAACATTTTATCATTTGGTTTTTGAAATTAAGTTATGATAACTCAATATATTATTACTATCATCTACTATTTTACAAAATACGATAAGAAACCAAAGTAACTTTATATTCGCAAAACAAGCATTACATCAACTATTTGGCAACCGGTTAAAAGACCTAGTCTTAAATTTTGAGCAACCAAATCTATTGTTGTTGAGTTAAACTCAAGCAATCCTCAAATGGCTGATTTAGTCATCACACAAAAATGACTTCACAATAATGTGCAAAAATACAAAACCCGCATTCTCCTTGAAATGTATCATATTATTCCGAGTCAAACGCCATTGAAATAAGTGAATTGACCTTTGTCCTTTAACCTGGTCGTTGCTCATTTGCCAAACAACCTGGCCCCCAATGGAAAGCCCATAAAAGTGATAAGCCCATAATTCAATTCCAGATAGGTTCAATATCAAACTAACGAGGATGGTTTGAACAAATCTCGCCCCAGGAATTTAGGGAGTTTCCAAAGAAGCACACCAATTTTCCTAGTGAGTTCATTTCTCAATATCTTTTTTTATCCGGGCTCAAAGTCCGGACAGTTATAAAGTGGGCTCACTAGAAAAAATGGTGTGCTCTTTTGGAAACTCCCGGAATTTATCCATATGTATAGAAACTCATGAATTTAAGATTGATTACTATCCTTGAGTATCTCATTAGTCTCTCCCAGCCACCATAGAGGGGATGTTAAGAGGGGTGTCACGAAGCATTGTAATTCTTTCTCTACAAATAAAATACTTGTCGAACAGTAAAGTATGCATTGTAAACTCATTTTTTTTTAAAAAAATTAAAATTTCATATATATATCGCTGGTAAATAAAACCAGTTCCATAACCGAGTTCTCATTATATATATGCTTATCGCTAGTAAATGAAACCAATCCCATAACCGAGTTCTCATTATATGCTTAACCGGATGCTAGACACAAACCAAACACAACACCAACACTGACACAGTAGAGGATGAGAAAAATTTAAATGAGCTGACAGCTCATGCAAGTTACGTCAACTGCGCTTCATTTCCACTATCTCCAATAGTTTTTTTTTAAAAAAATCTTTTGGATTATGATCCCCTAGGGTTTACAAATACCCAATTTTTTGGGTTTTAGTTTTAATTTGGTCCTCCATCAAATTAATACAAAATTAATGGTTTTCAATGAATAAAACATTTTGTATGCACCTATCGAAAGGGAAAATGAACTCCGAAATTTATGAAATTTAATCCGTAAGAAGTTAAGGAGACAGAGATAATAATTATAAAAAAAATTAAAAAAAAATTATTGAATCATTATACCTTTGTCGCCAGCTCATGTAACTTTTCTTGAGCTGGCGGCTCATCTACAGCAATCACACACACACATAGAGAGAGAGAGAATGGAAAATTCACCGGTGGTAAAGGGAGTTACTTCACCGCCACTTAGATGACCCAATAAAATTATTACACGTAGAGCCGTTTAAAATAACAAATAAAAGAACTCTCTTAACTACTTTTTGAGTGTATTTAATAATTTTATTGGACCACCTAAGTAATGGTAAAGGAACTCCCTTCATTACTGTCACGCCCCGCTCCCAATATACGGTATACGAGCACATGCAGCAGGTACCGGCAACATATTCAATTTGAATATGCTAAAACCTCAATAAATTTGCCACAATAATACTCAATAATTACAATAGAAAAATTCAATAAAAGTTTGACTTTTCATTTATTGGAATGAAGTTTAGATACAATTGAAACAAAATATGATAAAATTAAACAAAATGAAGCAGGGAATCTCTAATCCGTTATGGAGCTTCAATATGATGTTTAATGTACACCAGATCCTGCGTCAGTTTTGGCGTGTCCATCGATAAATCTGGGCATGCACACCCAGATCGTCAGATTGCGACCAAAATAAAATACGCAGAAAGAATATGAAATATAGCAGTTATGTCCAAACATAATAATAATACAAATTTTAGAAAATATGTAATAAAATGTCTGTAATAATGATGTCAATTGACTTAGGTTATCTTAATTTCATTTTAGTAAAGTCAACTCTATAACAGGAATATTTTTGTCTAAGATGTCATGTAATTGGAAAAGCTAACTGATGGGATACAACTGTTTCGATTGTTTCCTGTACAGACCCAGGAAATGGTCACAGGATTGTCCGGTGCTGAGTCGGACCTGCCGTCAGGCAAACAGGAATTATAATCAGGTATGATCCAGCAAATCATCACGCACCCATGGTGTGCGAAATATTCAGTTGTACAACTTAATAAGTTTACAGCCGAAACAGAGTATATTTCCATCATTCAGTTTCTCCCCCAACCCAGTGTCATTTAAGTATAGTACATGCATGTCTAAATTCTGGTTTTCATAACTTGTATATTGAATTTCGGGTACAATATTTCAATTAGATTTTGTTAATTTGTTAACAACATAATTTATAGAATCCGTTTTATATTTTATTCAATAAATCACAATTGGTTATATCAAGGATTTACTGATTTGAGATATCATACAGATATCGGCCAGGCCAGTGTATGAATGTTGGGAGGTTTTCCGTGCATTGCACGTTCCTTAATTAGAGAACCAGCATACAAAACTTTTCTAGACACCGATATAGAATGATATCACAAACAGTATGTTTCCATGATTATAGCCTTTTTCATGATTTATTAAAAACCTAACTACATGCTGTAATTTAACAAGTAATCATTTAATTTCTAACATCATAAAGAAATAACAGATATGTCAATGATTGCATTTGTAATAACACATTTAGTTTCTACAAATTAAATTCTAACAATATAAAGAAATAGTATTTGTAATCACAAATTTAGATAATATAATTGAAGTAATATTTCTATAAGAAAAATTAGCATGTTTAGTGAGTTCAAAAAGAACTCACCTGGATTTTGTTTCCCGATGTCGCTCAATGGAGTAATCCTTCTCCGGTGAAGTGGCGGCGGCTCTGGCGGTGGCTCCTGCGGTGGTATTGAAGATGGCTCGGGCGAGATGAGGGAGAGAGAGATTAGAATGTTAGAGAATGATTTTTTAGAATGAGTGAAATGTATTTTGATTTAGGGGTTTATATAGGATTGGATTTAGGAGTTACAGAATATGAAGGGTTTTGGGAGTTATAGAATTTAAAGGGTTTGAGGTGTTATGGAATTTTAAGAGTTTGAGAAGTTATGAAATTTGAAAAGTTTTAGATTAATTTGGAGAGTTTAGAATATGAAAGGTTTTAGTTTAATTAGGGAGTTTAATTTTGAGAATTAAAGATGGGAGTTTCATTATTGAAATAATGGAGAAGTGAAGAGTTTGGAGGTTAGAAAATGAAAAGTTTTGGAGGTTATAAAAGATGAAATGTCATATTTATTTGTGTTTATTTATTTATTTATATCTAATAAAAATTAAGGGTTATTACAATTACCGTTAATTTTTCCGATTATATATATATATATATATATATATATATATATATATATAGAGAGAGAGAGAGAGAGAGAGAGAGAGAGAGAGAGAGAGAGAGAGTGGAAAATTCACCCGTGGTAAAGGGAATTACTTCACCGCCACTTAGATGACCCAATAAAATTATTACACATGGCATCGCTTAAAGTAACAAATAAAAAAACTCTCTTAACCACCTTTTAAGTGGTATCACATGTAATAATTTTATTGGCACCACTCAAAGAGCGGATAAAAGAATTCATTTATTTGTTATCTTGAATGACGTCACGTGTAATAATTTTATTGGGCCACCTAAGCGGCGATGAAGGAACTTTCTTCACCGCCAGTATATTTCCCGTTCTCTCTCTCTCTCTCTATATATATATATATATATAATATGCTAGTGTGACAATGATATGGTGTGGGTCAATTGCCAACAAATGGACAAATAAGACTGAACTGAATCCTCGTTCACACTCAGATCGGACTTCTTGCAGTTTGCTTGCATCCCAAACTCAAAGGAGAAGGTCAACTACCGAGGTAGTTAATTGACAGTTTTGGATTTGAAAGTTGAATCGGGATCCACTTCTTTTTGAAGTGTTCTTCAATTGCATAGCTGTAACTGTGTTGAAAAGCCACATCTCGCATTTAAATTTTATGTACTTATTAGACTGTTCACGTGCAAGAAATTTTGAAAGAGAGCTTTGAAAATTCTTATTTGTTTGTTGATCATTGCTACTTGCTCCTCTAAATTGTCTCTTTTACAGAGCCTCGCAAGGTGTATATGACTGTGGTCTATACCATTTAAAGCTCAAGAGGAGATCCAATTGTGAAGAGCATTCCAATTAACTATCTCGACAGTGTCTCTGGATAGAGAAACGCCAGTAACATATTCACGTAGGAAGCCTAGCAACATATTCACGCAAGAAACCTTCCAATTAACTGTCTAACATAGTGACAATATCTTTGGATAACGGAATGCCAGCAACATATTCATACATGAATATGCTAAACCTTCCAATTAACTATTATTAGATTAAAATACTTTTTTGTATTCGGATTTAGTTTGACTTTAGTACCACATCGCCTATTGAGAGATTTATATGGAGTTGAGAGGTCTATAAATATATGTATCCTCTGACTTATAATTGATATAAATATAGAGGTTGAGTTTTGATTCTAATTTCTTTTTGACATGGTATCAGAGCAACTCAGTTCAATTCCTGCCGGGTGCGCATTTAATTGCGGTTTTTTTAAAAAACTTATGTTTCTATTCAAAATGGACCTTCCACTTGTGGGGGGGGGGCGTGTTAAAATACAAAATAATTTCTCTCAACTTTCACTATTTTGGACATTCAACATGCCGGGACGTGTTAAAATACAAAATAATTTCTCTCAACCTTCACTACAATTTCGGAGTTTTAATTCCGTGGAAAAGACCTTTAACAGTTGTCTACACATCTAACATAGCGACAATATTTGTATGAATATGCTGAAGGCTAGGAAATGTTATGAATTAAAATAGTTTATAATTAGTTGCGGGTTTCTCTCCCAAAAAACTAGTTACGATTACTTTAGTAAATTTATGAGAATTATTATAAACTACATTAATTTTTTTTTTATTTTTGTCTCGCATCTGATGTGGGACTATTGAGATAGGGGTACTACAATCTCTATCCAATCTACTGAGATATATGCTCTGGTATTTAATCCGAAATTCTATTTACGATTACTTTTGTAGCTTTATGGGAATCATTATAAATTACTTTATTTTCTTGTCTCAAATCTGATATGGAACTATTGAGATAGGGGTGTTACAATCTCTATCCAATCCACTCAGATATATTCTCTGCTATTTAATCCGAAATTCTATTTAATGTATTAGGAATTATATCACATACAAATCCAAGTCAGTAAGAAAAGGGTTAAGGATTTTAACCTGATCAACTTAACATTATGCAATTTAAAGTGTTTAGTTTTTATAGAGAGTAGATTACATTTTTTTTTTTTCGAGAGATAACCCTACTCATCTCATAATCTACCATTATCAGATTGAATACTCTAATTTATTTAATCCACTTTATTTTAACTCGTTCTGCCTAAAAACCATTTAACAAGCCAATTCCGATTTAAAGTTAAACGTTCATAATCCCTTGTTAAAATCATTTCCAAACAGGACCTATATGGTTCACTAACGCTCGATATGATAGATTTATTGAGTTTGTGTCTTACATCCACTGAATATACAGATGTGATCAGGGATCATAAGCAGTTTCAATTCAATTGGATTTGGATCAGAAAATCAGCATTCTAATGTTGTCATGATAGAATTAGAATAATAGCACTAAATATATATCTCTTGTATGTGATGAGAGAGAGGTGAACAATTGATATGAGAGAGCATTCAATTATTATGAGAGCTGTGAGAGATAGAGAGATACTTGGATCTCTTCTTGTAACTTTTTTTTTTTTTTCTCTAAGTGAATATTTCTCGTTGTTCCCGTAGACTAGATCAACTTGGTCGACTGAATCACATAATTCTTTATGTTTTTCTTGTGATACATTATTTTTCTTCATCTCTATGATCTTGATGGGGGAGTCAATCCCCAACAAAATTGCATCCAGGACAATCAACCAAATCTTCACTTGTTGATTTTGATTGAATTGGGTGGTCACTCTAGATTTGGACGCCAAATATAAAGAAGGTAATCGATCATAATATGCAAGACTTCAAAATTGTTATGTAATATTATATGCTTGCACTTTGAAAATTATGCTTGCTTAATTGGGGGTGTTTCATTTATTAAATTGATTTAAAAGTTTAAAGTTGTGACCTAGCAAAACTGTGAAACATAACGATGCATCTAACTAACTAACTAACTCGATTTATTTAGGACCAAGTTGCTCCCTCCACCTCATTTGGATAAATTCTCCATTAAATTCCTTTGACTCTTTAATTTAGTATTGGTCTAGTCATCAAAGACTACCCCAAGTGTTTTGAGAACTCTGATTAAATAAAATATATAAACAAGGAGGCTACAATGAATTATCTATTGGTCATATATATATATATATATATATATATATATATATATATATATATATATATATATATATATATATATATATAAATGGAAATGAGCTGACAGTTCACGTAAGTTACCTGAGCTACAGTTTATTTCTACTATCTCCAATAATATTTTTTTAAAAAAATCTTTTGTATTATTATCTCGATCCCCTAGAGTTCACTCTTACCAATTTCTTGGGTTTTAGTTTTGATTTGGTCCTCCATCAAGTTAACACAAAATTAATAGTTTTCAATTAATACAACATTTTATATGCAGTTGATGAAAGGGTAAATGAACTCCAAAATTTATGAAATTTAATCCGAAAGAAATTAAGGAGGTAGAGATAACAATTGCTAAAAAATATTGAAGAAAAATCATAGGATCGTTCTAGTTTAGCCGCCAGCTCACATAACTTTTCCTGACCTGGCGGCTCACCTACAGTTCAGGAAAAGTTGCATAAGTTAGCGGCAAAACTATAATATTCCAATAATTATTCTTCACATTTTTTAACAATTATTATTTTTATCTCCTTATCTTTTTCGAATTAAATTTCATAAATTCTGAAGTTTATTTACCCTTACATCAAGTGCATATAAAATATTTTATTCATTGAAAACTGTTAATTTGGTGTTAACTTGATGGGGGACTAAATCAAAATTAAAACTTAAGAAAATGGGTATGAGTAAACCCTGGGGGTCGAGATCATAATCTAAAAGAAATTAAAAAAAAAGATCATTGGAGAAAGTGAAAATGAACTGCAGCTCAGATAACTTGCGTGAGCTGTCAGTTTATTTTCATTTCTCTCTCTCTCTCTCTCTCTCTCTCTCTCTCTCTATATATATATATATATATGTATGTATGTATATGTATATGTATGAATGTATATGTATATGTATGTATGTATATGTATATGTATGTATGTATATGTATATATATGTATGTATATATATATATGTATATATGAATGTATATGTATATATATATATATATATGTATATGTATATGTATATGTATATGTATATATATATATATATATATATATATATATATATATATATATATATATATGTATATGTATATATATATGACGCTTTTTGGAAGAGGAATTAAGTTGGGAAATGAAAATGGACGGACTCTCGGATCATTGTCTATTATCGAAATTAGCACACTATAATAATATTATGACCGTGAAATGAATGCAAAAAATACGTAAAAAATTGGTGCTCACTTTGGATCAATTTTGAATTTTATTTAAATTTCTTGTCTTATTTAGAATTCTTCCATTTTTTGATTTCCCATAAATTGTGTCTATATTTAGGGTGTGTTTGGCTCACGGAAAAAATGGAAGTTAAGGAAGAAATTTAGAAGTAACTTTCAAAATTGAAGTAAGAGAAGAGTTTTTTTCTTGTGTTTGTTTGTTAAAATTAAAAGAAAAAAATGTATTAGGAAGTGAAGGAAATATTATTTAATTAGTTAAAATATACATTATTTATCTTATTTTATTTATTTTTATGGAAAAAAGTATCGCTTTTGAATAATAATGATGATATATAAATAAAAAAAAAAATTCTTGTCTTACTCATTTACTTCCTAAGCTCTTCCAGCCCAAAAGTATGAGGAAGAAAATTTTGGAAGTGAGGTGCCACATAGACGTCACCTCATCATATAAGAAGTAACTTCCAATTTTTTTCTTAACCAAACAAACACTTGAAGTAGTTGAAATAAGCTTACTTCCACTACTTCCCTTTTACTTCCATGCAAATAAACACACTCTTAATGGAAATAATTTTTTTTTACATAATTATTTTTTTTAATATTCAATAAAGTGGTCAAGCACCACCATGGATGGACAGAGGGAGGTACGAAACTAGCCCATTAGACGGGAAGCACGAAGAAGACTAGAGCTACAACATACAGTGGTTTCAGGCATATCCATGACCGAGG
Organism: Dracaena cambodiana; assembly: GCA_036321105.1. Classification (NCBI taxonomy): domain Eukaryota; kingdom Viridiplantae; phylum Streptophyta; class Magnoliopsida; order Asparagales; family Asparagaceae; genus Dracaena; species Dracaena cambodiana. The sequence goes on from JAYEPQ010000007.1 coordinate 4,623,350, forward strand.
AGATGACCATGGAGACTCAGGCCCCTACCCGGTTGAGTTGACTACCCATTGACTACTTCTACGATCAACGATAGTTTTTTATTTTTCTTATAATATTATCTATAATACCTCTCTAGAGGGGGATATTATGATATAGACTTTATTTGTAGCAGGTTCCGTTAAGTGAATTTAATGTAACGTGATGGGTTATATATCCCAATATTTTAGCTAAAAATAATAATAAAATGTAATTTGTTAATTTCATTCCAAACTGATAAGCCTCTCTGGTGGCATTATCTCTCTCCAATTTGTAAGATTTTCTAAATTGACTACCACAAATATCACCATAAAACAAACTATACCTCGCTCCATAAACATCTCTGATACATTGCGAGTTTGTTTTCAAGAATAGTCTTCTAGTTTGGAACTCCTATCACACTGGTGGCAGATGGTAGATGGAGTCATTTATACCATCTTCTACAAGAAAAAGTAATTATGTCGCATGCATGAGGCTCAGGTAGCTAAGAATGCTCAACAAAACAAAATATTTCATATCATTTAAAAAATAATAGCTTGTTTGGTCATATGATAATAGTATTAGGCATGACATCGACATGGTGTCGGTGTATTCCCAGTGAATAAAAAAAAAAAAGCTAATCCTTTTTTTATGCCTTTTCGAGTTTGCTTGCTGTGGAGAGCGTCACGGGTTTAGTTAAAGGTTGAAAAAATAGAAAACTTGTACCAGTTGTTAGATTTTTTAAAGTTGCCTTGATCAAACTCTTTCTTTTTTGAAGTATTTTTCAAAGTTCATAGCTGTAAATGTGTTGAAAAGCTCTTTCAGATGTTACTTTTTCAAGCTTATAAAAGACTTTGCAAACTTGAAGTTTCTTACCTGTTAATCTTTTATCGGATAGAGATTGGATCCACTCTCTTGCATTACGTGACAATTTTTGATTTTCTTTAACGAAACGAGTAGGTGTTCGTATTGTGACTATGAATGAGAATAGAAGGTCCAAGAGTCGGTCATTGGCCTGCCCTATTTCAATTTTTGAGTAAAAAAAAAAAAAATTATTCAAAATGTTGAATATAACCAGCAAAAAACTGATTTTAAACCGTCATTTTCATCCCAGATAAGATATTATTAATCTCTCGGAAGTAATTTCCCCCTTTAGATTTTGTTGATAAGAAGAAACCTCTTTCAAATGTTTTTTTTTTAAGCTTATAAAAGACTTTCCCCCTTTAGATTTTGTTGCTAAGACGAAACCTCTTTCAAATACTTTTTTTTTAAGCTTATAAAAGACTTCCCCCTTTAGATTATGTTGATAAGAAGAAACCTCTTTCAAATGTTTATTTTTTTAAGCTTTTAAAAGACTTCCCCCTTTAGATTTTGTTGATAAGAAGAAACCTCTTTCAAATGCTTTTTTTTTAAGCTTATAAAAGACTTTACAAACTTGAAGTTTCTTAGATGTTAATCTTTTATCGGATAGAGATGGAATCCACTCTCTTGTGTTACGTAGCAATTTTTGTTTTTCTTTAATGAAACGAGTCAGTGTTAGTATATGTGATTAGGAATGAGAATGGAAAATCCAAGAGTTGGTCATTAGTCTACCCTACATCAGTTTTGGGTAAAAAAAAAATATTCAAAATGTTGAATATGACCAGCAAAAGACTGATTTTGAACCATTCGAGCGAAAGACTGATTTTGAACCGTCATTCTCATTCTGGATAAGATATTCTTGATATCTCAGAGATGTATCTTAATATGTAGAATTATTATACATATTATTGTAAATTGTACCTCCATGTAAATTGGCATATAGGAATCCAAATGGATCATATTCCGCTTGATTTGTGTGTGAAATTTTTTTTGGGATGAAATTGGCATATATCCTTTGTAATTTTGGGGGCAAATTGATTTTAATAAATTCATAAAACTTTGTTGGTTTAGTCGACTCGAGTTGCTAGAGTGAGAGAATAGAGAGGAGAGTGGAGGAGTTAGGAGGAAGATGATCAACCGGGGAAGTTCTATCTGAGCACATCACACCTCTCTAAGTTATTTGATTGATTCTCAAACGATTTTTACACTATTCAGAAATTAATCTTCGAATATATTTAATATTATTTGAAGAATTATTTTTTATATTTTTTTTCAACTTTAGAAAATGATGGCATCCAAAAAGAAGCCGTTTTTGTTAGTGAGATATCTTTTTCGGTCATTGAAGGTTTCTACACTTTTAAAAGAAATTAGGTCTGAGCCTAAAGAATGAAGGGTCAACATATTATTAAAAAAAATAATTAAGAAGATTTTTATGTGGGTGTTGTCATTAAGCTAGCCTGTTATATCAAAATACTGCTAATAATGTAATGTTACCATCCTATCTTTACCAAAATTTAGCAAACTTCAAGTAAAGTGTGATTGTGATAGGAAAAAACACAATTTAGAACCATAGTTTAAGTATCATAAATTTCTTTAGTCTAAACTCCTTTCACTCTTTTAACGTAATCTTTTAGTAAATCCAAAATAACATTTTTTTTCTTGCTCAGACAAAAGAAGGAGAGAGAGAGAGAGAAATTTGATACCTTCAACTTTTACAATATGCAACACCACTAACAGAATAATTTTTAGCTACAATATGCAACACCACTCGGACTATTTCAAGTTATAAACAATGTCACTACTTGCACCAAGCAAACGAGACTTAAAAGAGTAGAGATTGGGTTGTCAAAGTTACTGCACTTACTGCAGCGGCAGATGCATGCACCTAAAGTCAATTGACATGGTCACTTCTATATTTTCACTGTTTGAAACTATTTTTTACTGTTATATATATTTGACATTTCATTTGCGGACCATTGAAATGTTCAGTCTCTTAATTTGCCGAGTGATTAATTATTCAAAAAAAAAAAAAATCGAAAACATAATAATAAAATGCTCGCTGTTTTCATTTAATTTGAATGTAGAGCTAGCAATTGATTTCCGTATAATTATACTTGTAGGCCTGGTATATTGGTAAATAGTGTTGGTATTTTTAAAGTATATATAAGTCTTCTAATATATTGTATATTCCAAATGTGGAGGTTACTAATTCTGTGGTTGCAGATTGAAGCATACAGAATTGTTTTAGATTAACACAATTAACACAAGATGGCAGATACACAGAATTGATACTGTTATCTTGCAGGAAATGAATTCTGTAATTAGGTTTATGTCTATATATTTCCAGTTTTGAAGGAGAAGAAGACTGTTTAAAGAAAAACCATCAAACTGTTCTTCTTTATCTAGTATACTATACTAATCAGAAAAATAAAAAACTGGATTATGAAAAACCTGGTTCAGAACCTTGCAGGAAGACTGGAAGAACCACTGGAAGATGACAGGAAGTATATTGGATGAAGATCGAGGCTAGTGTTGGACACTATCTCCTTAAAATCGATTCGTCCTCCACTGTTCGCTTCTGGATTTCATCCCATGTGAGACTATCTTTTCATCTTCCCTTTTTGTTCCTTTGCTATGTACTCAACTTTTGAAGCCAATTTCAATTCACTTAATTCATTTAATTTGAACTAGTGAATTGGCTCAATTTAAGGTTCAAATTAGTGAATGAATTCAACAAATAGAAGTATCATACTAGAAAGATTTCACATTTCAAAAAAGGAATGAACGGAAATATTTGTTATAATTTTGATATTTACTATGTATGAACGTATTTTCAAAGTATATACAGACCGTATACAAAACAATCATCATAAAAGAATTCAAATATATATACTATCCAACGTTTAATTTTTTTTATATTCTAAAATAACAACCTCAACTATAACGATAATTTTTTTTTTATTTTCTATTTCTTTTTTCCCTTTTGAGAAAAAAGGACTTTGAAGTTGATGAGTGTGTATTTTACCTTTGTCGGACTTTGTAACAACATTTTTTTTTTTTTTTGTCAAAACTATAGAATTTTTCAAAATGTTTAAGTGGCCAACTTAGGTGAGCCATAGTCAAACCCAGCCCATGTATATTTACAAGTTATGGAGTACAAGTCAACGATTTCAACAAACTCATAATTCAACATTTGTTTTGTTCTTCATCAACAAAATAAAACAAACACGACATGTAACCACCAATAAAATGAATGCAAGTCTCATAGATATAGTCTTTTTTTTTTAAAATTTGAATCAATCAAATTTAATTGAAGTCATTAGTAATATTTATTACTATGACGGGCTCGCGAGGCAACCCTGCACATTAATGGACCGGACCGGGTCCACCACCAGCTCGCGAGCCTTACTCACATACTTCTGCTTCAGGTTCGAGCCCTGCTGGTTCAGCAACCGGACCAGGCTCCGCTTCGCGTTGGACCGGAACGGGCAGTCCGAGCCCATGAACCCGTCGACCAAATGCAAGTAGGCCTCGAGGTCGTGGCAGCAGGCCGGGTCGGCGTTGGGCCGGAGGTACGGCGAGATCCGGCTGTCGACCCGGAGCTCCCTCCCCACGTGAGCGTAGCTGTCAAACCCCTCTGCCGTCACGTGAGGCAGCATGGGTACGCGAGTGATGACGTCATGCGCGTTGACTACCCGCAGCACTTTGACCCCGTTGCGCTCGACCCGTTCCGCGAGCGCATCGTTGCCAACGCGGGGTCCGCCGAAGGAGAACACCGCAACCGGCGGCACGTGCGGCGCGCACGTGCTGACTTCGTCTGCGACGAGCACGGCCAGGGCCGCTCCCAGGCTGTGGCCGGTCACGGTGATGCTCAGCTCCTCGCCCTTGTACTGCTCCATCAGCTTCCGAACCTCGTCGACCACCGCCGCCGACAGGCTTGGGACGTGCTCGCCCGCGGTCTTGAAAAGGCTCCAGAATCCTCTCTCAACCCTTGCAACTTTCTTAGTTTTGTTAGTGCTTTGTTTGAAATATTTATACAGCGGGTTTAGTTTTGTTTTTGCATTCGGGCTACATTCAGCTTCAACTTGTGTAATTTCATTACATTCAAGTTCTTGGTCTTTGATTGGTACGAGATCGCAGCGGAAGTTCTCGGCCCATTCGTGGCTAGTGGCCGTGCCCCGCAGCGCGATCACAATGTCGCGACGGCCCAGCCGACTGATCTCTCGCTCATTGTCGCAGACCGCCACGTACCCGATCCAGCTGGACCGGTGCTCTGAACCAGGCACCCACTCCGGCAAATTCAACGACGAGGTCGCAAAAAGGCTGCGCACGACGCGGTAGTTCCGGTCGGGGAGCGGCACCGGGCGGGGCTGCGAGGGGCTGACGGCGGGTGCCGAGTGGAAAAACGCATGGTAAGCGGACTGGACTAGGTCCCCGTAGCGGACAAGCTCGCGACGGAGATCTTCGTTGAGGGGGTCTAGCATGCCGTGCCAGTCGCTGGCACCGTGGAAATGGCGCCAGCGGCTGGCGATGGGATTGCGCGGCGACGGGCGAGGAGGGTCGGAGAGGAGCCAGCGCAGGTGAGTGAGGCTGCGAGGGGACATTTCGTCGGCGGACGGCCGAGGGAAGAGAGATGGGAGGTTGAGGGCATTGAGAATGGGGTTGGAGTCGTGGGCTCGGGCCGGGGTCGAGGCCGGAGGGGCTGCTTCTGGAGAATCGGCCTGTTTCTGGAGAATGCGCTGGAGGTTGGCGAGGTGGGTCTTGGTGGAGATGGCGGGCTTGCAGGTTTGGGCTTGGGATTTGGGCTTGAGAGTGAAAGTTGCCTTCGCCGGTGAGATCTGGCGAGGCTGGGAGAGAGCAAGCATGAGAGAGAGGGGAAAGTCTAGAGAGAGAGAGAGAGAGAGCTTGAGGGTTGGTGACAAGGGAGAAGGGGGGGTTGTGGGGTGGGGGGCGCGGGGGGGGGGGGGGGTGTGGGGGTGGGGGCGGTGATGTTGAGTAGTATGGGCTTCGAAATGGGCTGAAGGAATGAGATGGGGTGGGTTATATAGGTTCGTAGAGTGGGGGAATTGACCGAAAAGGGTCCAGGAAGTAGTTGGAATTACGAATTAAAGAGGTTTGGAATTTGGCAGTGGTCACTCGTGGTCGTGGGAACTTGGATTGGTCTATGTTAATGACCAATGCGCCCATATTCCTTTCTATGACTCTAAAGAAGTAACTAGATTTCTAATGCTCTCGAGTTCGTAGGGAAATTCTATTTGAGCACGTCACTTTGCTCGGAAAACCCACTTCCCAAAAAATTCAATTTAAATAATGATGTAACGGAAATATATGCGTGAAAAAAAAAAAAAAAATTTCTAATTTAGAGTATAAACACCTCTTTTTATTTTTTGTTGGGAGATGGACCTAAATTTATAGGATTGTGTAGGGTGAGCACTTCGGTTCGGTTTTAGACAGAATTCAGCCACCAAAAAGCAAACTAAATTATAGTAAACTAACTCGTAATGGATCGAATTTAACTCGAATTCGAAGCCAAACTGAATTTTATTGATTCGGTTTGATTTTCGGTCGGTTTCAATTTTTTTAAATTTGAAGCCTACAATTAGGAAATTTAAACAAATAGATTTTTTGTGCCCACATACTATATAGCACATTAAAATAAACAAAAACCTAGAAGTATATATTTCCAAAAATATACTATTAGTGTATCGTGCCCCTAAAATTTAGTGAGAGATTCGGAGTCCCGTGAGAATTAAATTTAGATAATATTATTAAAAAGTATGTGAGTATGAATTTGATTAGTATAAAAAAAATAAAAAAAAACTAATTTTCCAATTCATATTAAGAATTACAATAAGAAAACAAAATAAATATTCTCAGTCCATATACCATATCAGGTATATATAGCCCGTTACGATAAACAAAAATCTAGTAATAAAAATTCCAAAAATAATATTTTTAATTAGTTATTTTGCCAAAATATATTCTCTCTAAAATTTACTACTGAAAAAACCGAAATGTATGAAATAATTAAAAATCATAAAATTTCTTTTTTATTTGGTTGGTTCCATTTTAAATAAAAATATATCGAGTTCTAATTTTAAATTTCGAAAAATCTAGCTAAACCGAACCGAACTGATACAGTTGATTCGTTTAGTTCGATTAGAACTCGATATATTTTTATTTAAAATGGAACCAACCAAACGAATCAACTGTATCGGTTCGGTTTAGCTAGATTTTTCGAAATTTTGCTCAGTCCTGTGACTGTGCCCACCGAGAAAAGAAACTCCAAGTTGAAGTGTTGGATCGTACATGGGACCATCGTGAACTAGATGCCACTTCCATATATACTTTCAGTACATTATTATGAATTTATCTCTACTAACAATTGGCCAAATATTATACAAATGCTATCAAAGCAACTCAGGCTTACTAATTTGTTTGGTTTTATTATCTCTCCAAATAAACTTATGTCGGTGCAATTCTGTTACTTTATTGGAAATTATCCTGTCACGAGATCTCTATCCGGTAATGGCGTGATTATATCACATGCATTATTCGTAGATGACTAGATTAAAAATTAATGATCAAATTAATAAAGAAGAGAGGCATGCCGCATGCATGTGTTATTGCATTATGTTGCTTAAATATTATCAAGTTAAGTTTCTCGTGGATGACTTAAAAGTAGTAATAATAATAATAATAATTAGTTGAGAGGCTTTTGAGTGAGGGTTAGTGGTTCATGTGCCTTTTTTTTGTACACATGGAGACTAAGCTACTTTTGATTGAGAATCGTGCATGCTTTTGTACTTTCTAATTACTTTTTCATGTATTTTCGATTTTTGTCGGTGCTTAAATTTCACGTGGATTAGCTTTAGGCCAGATGGAACATATGCTAGAATTAAAACATGATCTTATGAGCATGCATGATATGTTTTGTATGATATATATATATATATATATATATATATATATATATATATATATATATATATATATATATATATATATATATATATATATATATATATATATATATATGAAAATGGAAAATTCACCGGCGGTGAAAGGAGTTTTTTCACTGCTACTTAGATAGTCCAATAAAATTATTATATGGTGTCATTCAAGTTAACAAATAAAAGATTTCCTTTAACCGCACCTTGAGTGACGCCACATGTAATAATTTTATTGGGCCATCTAAGCAGCGGTAAAGAAACTTCCTTCACCATCGGTGAATTTCCCGTTTACTCTCTCTCTCTCTTTCTCTCTCTCTCTCTATATATATATAGAGAGAGAGAGAAAGCGAAAAATTCATCGGCAGTAAAAGAAGTTCCTTCACCGCCACTTAGTTGGTCCAATACAATTATTAATGAGGCACCATTTAAAATAACAAATAAAAAAACTTTTGCAACCGCCCTTTGAGAGGCACCACGTATAATAATTGTATTGAGCCACCGAAGTGGCGGTGAAGGAACTCTTTTCACCACCGGTGAATTTCTCGTTTACTTATATATATATGAGAAAAATGAAAATAAGCTGACAGCTCACGCAAGTTATCTGAACTGTAGTTTATTTTCACTATCTCTAATAAAAAAATTTAAAAATTTCTTTTGGATTATGATCTCGACCCTTTAGAGTTCACTTATATCCAATTTATTGGGTTTTAGTTTTGATTTCGTCCTCCATCAAATAGACACAAATTTTAACGGTTTTCAAAAAATAATTTTTTTGTATCTATTTGATAAAAGCGTAATTAAATTTCAAAATTCATGAAATTTAATCTTATTAAAGTTAAGGAGGTAGAGATCAGAATTTTAGAAAAATTTGAAGAAAAATTATTAGATTACTACATTTTTGCCACTTACTCACGTAATTTTTCCTGGACTGACGGCTCACCTATAGTAATCCCTATGTATCTCTTTTTTATTCTCTCTTCTTTAATTTATATATATATTTAGTTTCTAACTATTTTTTCATGATGCTAATGCATACTAAAAATTTTGACTTTTTTTTTGCGGTTTTTATTCGAAATACTGTATTATCAATCTTGAAATTTATAACATCGTAGATAAATTGAGATTGAGACTTTTCTAATATATTGTTTTTGACTGTAGACCTACCTAACTAGCATTTTCGAGGATGGAGTTAAAAAGAATTTTAAGTTGAGTAATTCAAAGCTAAAACTAGGAAGAAGTATTTGAATGATTCACCAACCAGGTTGTATTAATGAAACTACTAATATCAGATACAAAAAATTCAAAAAATCATGAAAATGAATTTTCTAGAGATACAACAATCAAGTAATATTTTTTCTACTTATTACGACATATATATAGGTTGGAAATTGATAAAACTATGAACAGCGAAAGAAGAACAATTTTGTATTCTGAGTTGTATATAAACGGTATAATGATCTTTTTTTTCATAGGTGAAAGAGGCATAAAAGGCAAAGACAAGAGAGTATATAATTTGATATTAATTAAATACAATCCTCAATCAGTATAATCAGTCTTATTAGGAGGATTTATCAAATATACTAATTTATGAAGATATACTGACATATACTAATAAATTAAAGGATTTATCAAATATCCTAATTTATGAAGATATTCTAAACTAGTGAGATATGCTAATAGAAATTATAGTCAGTGTTCGAACCAAACCCGAATGATTCTTTGCCAAAATATACTCGTGTTTTTAAACCACCTCAATCAAAACCTAACAAGAATTTTATCGGTCTAAGGTGAATTTCAAAATTTCACTGAATTCTTTCTAATTGTTATATCAACATTCCTTGCCGCTTCTTTTGATGATTTGAATCCAAAAGGCTTAAAACATTCAAGGATCAACAATCCTATTAGTGGTCCATTCTTTGTTTGATGAATACAAATTCACTTAAACTCTCTCTCTCTCTCTCTCTCTCTCACACGCGCACCTAACTTATCCACTAATGATGCTTCTGAGCATTGAGATAATGAGGAATTAGCTTCAACACTAAGCCTTTTCATGCACTTTTTCTTTAGATTTCTAATGGAGAATTCTTTGGTGGGCTAAGGGCTGCCAACTTTTGAGCATCATGTTTGTGTTCTCTTCACAGGTCAATTGCCTGCAATTCAAGAGGTTTTGCAACTGCAAGACTGCACCCAAACTTTAAAACTCAAAAAGTTTACAAACTTTATTCATAAAGAAGATCACGCCGAAATAAAAAACTTACAAGATATACATAGTTTCTTAGAGGTCAAGTTATGAATGTTTGAATGAATTTTTTAGTTTTCAAAGATATGGTCACTCTGTTGGTATATGACTTATGTTCAACGGTCCAAGCCTCCATTAGATCCTGATGCATATATTTATTGCAAATGTTTGTGGAAAGTTGATGTATTTCAAGAATATAATTGGATTTTATATCGTCCGGTAGATAAATATTTTGTTATCACGTAACTCGACTGTCATGAGATGAGCACACATTCACCTGTAGTCATAATATTTTAACATATAACCATCTCTTTTCTTTTTAGTTTAAATTTATATTAACCTCAGATGAAAATAGCCAGAATCAGAATCAGAATCCTAATTCGGTCCAGTTTTTTTGCTTTCTGATTTAGATCCATTTCGATAAATAAAGAAGCCAATAAATTCATCAAGTGTTAAGACTCTCCACCAAAAATTATCAAATTCCACTCGACAAAAAAAATTTCAATTCCATTGTAAAATTAGAAAAAGGAAAGGGCACAAGTGGATCAAACTTTCAAGTGCAAAGTCGTAAATAACCTAAAACCCTAAGGTCAAACATGATAGAGGAATCCTTGGGAATCTTCTGCGTACGTGCATGAGTAAGAACATTGTTTTTTCTTGCAGTCTGCATGAAAACTCAAAGGTTTCTTGCTCGCCAATCTCTTTTACCATCCAAAGACTATCTGATTAACCTCATATATCGTCTTCTATTTTTAATTTGAGACGCAATGTTGACGTTTAATCTGAGAGAGAGACAGAGAGAGAGAGAGAGAGAGAGAGAGAGAGAGAGAGAGACGGGTTTGATGTTTGAAAATTAAAAAAGTTCAGGTCAAAAAATCCCCCGCCAAGAAAACACTTCTCGACACTTGCTTTAGGGGACGGCAAATGAGAATGAACAAAGAAAAAGGTGGCGGCAATTTTTGGTGCAGAAGATTGCATGCTTGACTAGTAAGTTAGCAATTTTAAATTTAAGATAAAGTTTTAATCGTGAGAATTTAAAGAAAAAAACATTACGTATCTCTAAATGAAATGGTGGTTACGATTATTTTATGAATTCATAAAAATAATTATAAATTATACTAACTCTTATCCCATATATGATATCAACCTCTCTTATTGAAAAACTCTAGACAATTGGGCATTTTTAAAAAATAAATAAATACAATAATAATAATAATAATAATAATAATAATAATAATAATAATAATAAATTTAGTTAATTGTTGGAATCCGTAATAAAAATAATTTACCAATTGATAAATCCGAATTAAAAATAATTTACCAATTGATAGATCCGAAATAAAAGAAATAATTTTATATATTCTTGAATCTCCTGATTAATACCATGCGTACAAAATTAAAAGCGGAAGCATACCTGAATCTATTGATGTAGAAATCTTGCGGGAAGAGAACCTTGCATTATGATCTTCCAATTCTAACCACCAAATCCTTCCTTAGAATTCTCTCTGAGAGGATTTTGAGAAATCAGAATACGTCGTGGTAGAACGGGGACCATAACCCTAATTATAAACGGATAGGGCAGTTACAATTTTTTACCATAAGTATTCTTCTGCCCCTCATAGAAATAATAATTATCTAATGGTATATACACAATAATCTCATGACTATTATACCCTTTAAGCCAATTAATCAATTATTAATTGACCATAAAATTTAGACTTGGCTTAATTAAATGATAGCACACACATTTTAATTGTATACGTGTGTAGCCCCAAATTATAGATTAATTACAAAAATTAATCTAACATTAATAACCATGGTCTTCTTCAAGCAAACCAAACTGAAGCTAGAGGCCGAAGGCACTCTACCGACAAAAAATACGCGTTCTCACCAGTTGATCACTAGTCTTACTCATTGAGGCAGGTTACTTGATTATTTGTTTACTATAACAACCATTATTAATTATTAGCTTAATTTAAATTTTTTCTATATTTTAACTTGAAATACTCAATCAGTATCCTTTTCTTGTTGAAATGGTTTGCTGCAAATTTTTTCTTGTTTTGTTGTGTGAAAGCGCTAGATTTGTAAGTATTAGTACTAAAAACAAAGATTACTTGACAATTACAAACCTTGTACATTAGTAGACCAATAAAGTAATTAATTCAACATTTCTATACTAATTCCAACTCAATTCCCATTTTCATTCTCAATTTTCAATTCCAACATTTTTGGTCCCCATAATTTCTTGATGCACCGTGGTCATGTTGCTGATTGTTGCAACTCATCATCTATGCATAAATTATAATATTTTTTTTTTATTAACCAGCGTATTTCTAATATCAATGAGAATTCAAACTTTTACTGATAGCGATTATTTTCTTTTTTCTTGTTCTGATACTAATGTTGATATGATTATTGCTAAAGTATCTCACTGATAAGGGTATGCAACTCCTCCGATGGCCACAGTCCTTGAAATTACATTTTTTTTTTCCTCTGTCAAACCCTAATCTAATTTTATTCATAATATACACACTAGCGATTACTGCAAGTGAGCTGCCAGCTCACGTAAGTTATCCAATGATTTTCTTCAAATTTTTTTTCCTAGGATTAGGGTAACTACATCCTTAACTTCTTTAAAATCAAATTTTATGAATTTTGGAGTTCATTTACCCTTTTATCAAGTGAGTACAAAATATTTTATTCATTAAGAACTGTTAATTTTGTGTCAACTTGATGGATGATTAAATCAAAACTAAAACCTAAGAAATTGGATATGGGTGAAACAGATCAATGAAGATAATAAAAATGATATGCAACTCAGGTTTATAAATTACATAAGTTTTCAGTTCATTTCTATTATTCTCTGTATAAGCTATCTCCAGCCTCCAGCGATTAGGTTGAAAAAGCCAGAATTTGGAAATATTAACTAAAAGGATTAAGCGATTGACTAAAATAAACTAATTCAACATTTCTACATTCCGAAGAAAATTCAGTCCTAATTCTGAAATTTCCAAATTCTAAAGTCAAAAAATTTAATCTCATATATTTAATATTTGTTAGGATATATAGGAGGAGCAAGATGTGAACATGTATGCAATTGCGTCATGCCGCTGACCGTTGCAAAAGAGATGGTAATAATTCCAAAATATCGGTTAAAAGCTGTTCAACTTCCATCATGCTGAAAAGCTAAGAAAATTTTGAAAATAGAACTGAAATTTGTCAAAAGGTTGGAGAAAAGTTTTTTAAAAAAACAAAAAAAAAAAAGTTAGATCAGGCATGAAATCATTATTTTAATTATCGCAAACTACTTTTGGGACCTCTCTTTTTAGATGTTGGTGTTGTCTTGCGCCGAGTGTGACCCGACTCAGATCTGCTTTCCAGCTGGCTTTGACTTGAGGGTAATTACAAAGACACATACCGAATATGGGGGGTTTCGAATAGAGCACACCAATTTTCCCAGCAAGCCCACCTAATATTGTGTTTTTTTTTTCGGGACTTTCAATCCGGACTGTTCTAAAGTGAGCTCAATAGAAAAAATACTGTGCTACTTTAGAAACTCCCAAAATATGCAAGGTGAAACACCAAATTTAAATTAATTTTAGTTGGGAAATTCTATAGCGCACCCCACTTTGCTCAAGATACCCATCTTTATGGTTTACGCCTTCTTTTGATTTTGAATCATTCCATACTTACTCAACAAACGTATATTTTTTTCCCCGAATTCTAACCCCTCCTCTCTCTCTCTTCTTTTCCATACAATTCATCTAGGTCGGATATTACTATCTGGTCCAAATGAAACTTGGTCAAGTATTAATATCTTATTGGTACTCAATTAGGTTAGGTATTAATATCCGGTCAGTGAAATGTGAAAGAACAACTTAGTCAAAAAATGATGATGAACTTGTAACTTTTTGGAAGATTCAAATGTGGGTGTCTAGTGTAAAGTGGTATGCGTGAATAGATTTTCCCACTTTAGTTGCAAGTTTATCATTGCTTTTTTGCCGATACTCTTTTTTTCATCTTAGCTCTAAGATATTAGAGTTAGGATTAGGATTAAAAGTTAATAAGAGGAGGAGAGAGGGGGAGGGGTGGTTGGTTCATAGAGAGAGGGAGTTTAGAGAAGGGGTGGTTTGGTCGAGGAGGAGGGTGAGAGAGAAGGGCGGATGAGGAGGAGGTGGGGGGTGGAGGTGGTGGAGGTGGGGTGGCCGGTTCACAGAGAGAGGAGAAAGGTGGTGAGGAGGGAGGAGGAGGATAGCTCGATCAGAGAGAGAGAGAAAGAGAGGAGGGAAGAGGAGGTAGAAGAATGAGGTTTAAGAGAAATATAGTATTTTTGGATAAAGGTGTTGCCTAGGAAAAAGAATTGGTTTTTCAAATTTGCGAAGGTGTGCCTTTAGATATTTGATGTGTGCCTTTAGATTTTTGATGTGTGCCTTTATAATTATTCTCGAGTCTAGGTTCATTCTAGATGGGCTTTGGGTCTCATGAAAAGTAAGAAATTTGTTAAAATGCAAATGATAGGAGACTATCCTATATTCAATATACTCTGCGTTCTTTCATCTTATTTCATATCTATAGAAAAACCAGAGTTGATGAGATTCGACTCAAATGAGCTCTTGGTTAGTAACATCTCGACTTAGAAATTGGATAGCAAAATAGTGACAACATATTCACAAAGAAATATATTAAGTCTTTGTTAAAAACAAGAATTAGTTTACTTTATTGAATCATGAGAATAGTTTATAATTAACTGCAGATTTCTTCCTAAAAAAACTAGTTATGATTATTTTATAGAATCATGAGAATCTTATAAACTACACTAATTTTTATCCCATATCCGATGTGGGATTATTCAACCTTTGATATTACACTATGTCCCCCATTTTAGAATCTGACGTCTTCGTTAATTAAAGGGACACGTGACACACTTAACACATCACAAGGCAATGTGAGATTATAGAAATGACCCCTATAGATTCTAGATGCGGCTCTCATATTTAGTTCCATACGACACTTAATTCTACATATTTCTAGTTGATTTCTGTCTCTGATATCACCCGTAAACTCCACGATAGAAACATATTCGCATATAAATATTTTAAGCTTCCGATGGAACAATAAGAATTATAATAGTTTATAATTAACGATGAAGTACTCGCTCAAAAAAATTAGATACAATTACTTTATAGATTAATGAGAATTATTTTAAACTATACTAATTCTTATTTCATATATGATGTTGGCTGGAATCTATATAAACTATATTGCATATCAATGCAGGTCCAAAAATTTGAAGCCTTAGATTAAGGTTGAAATTTATATTCATACACAATTCATTGTTAATTGAAGAATAAGTGTGCTTTCTTTTACTTTTTTTTTCCATAAAAAATGAAAATTTTGAATGTTTAAGTTATTTTCAAAACTTAGAGTAGATACAATAAAAAAAATTCAGTTTAGAAATTATTTTAATGAAAAATGAAATGTCAAGAACAAAAAGGCAATACTACCCCCAATACATGAGAGGTTTGAATAATTAATATAGTCAGATAGGCTAATAGTCGTTTAAACAAGAAAAATATAATTATATTATTGAATTCAGAGAACAAGTTTTGACCTTATCCTAGACTGTACCTATGGTCACAACTCCCGGTCCCCAAACAATGCAGACCTAATATTTAAGCCCCCACCTCAATTTTGAACGACGAGATGGCCTCGTTGGGTGCGCCCTTAAATATTTAGAGTGTGCCTATAGAATTTCCAATGTGTAACTTAAGATTTTTCACTTTGGAAAGGGTTGGGACCTGCATTA
Source organism: Dracaena cambodiana (assembly GCA_036321105.1). Lineage (NCBI taxonomy): Eukaryota > Viridiplantae > Streptophyta > Magnoliopsida > Asparagales > Asparagaceae > Dracaena > Dracaena cambodiana. The sequence continues at coordinate 4,639,204 of JAYEPQ010000007.1, forward strand.
ATCTTTTCCGGGCCGGTCTTGTTGACCTTGGGCTGCCCAAGCGCACTACAAACGCTATAACGCATAAACGGTTTAGGCCCTAAAACCTGACCCGGCCCAAGCGTACATACTGCGAACAACGAAGACAAAGCAAGCCTACGGCCACCAACATTTTTTAACAGAAATTTCTGGGATTTTTTCCGAATCGATTCGAGAAAAGAAAAAGCGAGGGTATAAAAAAATGCCATCTTTCCTCTGTTAAGCTCTTTCTCGTCTTCGTCGCTTTTGTCTGGCGGGAAAGAGAGCGGTTCGGATTCCCCTAGGCTTTGCTTATCAATGGCGGCTAGGGTTTGGAGGAGCTCAGTTAGAGATATATTGTGCCGCAGGCTGAGATTTGGGGCCGCTGGGCTCAGGCAATCCAGCTCGGTGCCGGGTCCTGACGTCGCCGCTCCAAAGATCCCGCCTTCTTCCAAAAAGGTGCCATCTTTTCACCTTTTTGTTTTTTTACCGTATGAGAATTTCTACAAACAGATGGTGTGCAATTGAGTATTTGCTTAAATTCTGCTGAAGAATATGTGAAAATTTTAATTTTCTGGTTGAGAATTTATTTGATTGGGTGAGACTTAGCGTTTCTATTTATTTTGGTAAATTTGGAGAGCATGAGCGTTGTGTAAAGTTAGAATCTTTTGCTTGTTTGCATCGGATTCTTGACTGTAGGACTGCGATTCTTGTATTAGCATGGCAGCTGGAGTTGTTCCTATTGAATAATAACCTTGCTGTGCTGGTAATATGATTGTCCCATCTGAGTGTTCACTTTAAGGAACTTGTAATTGGTGATATGAGAGTTTTTATCTATGGAACAAATGCACAAAAGTTTTTCGCTTTTGCGATTTAAACTTTACATGGAGCCGCATTTGGATAGTGGTTGTCTCGTTAGGCTTCCATATGCCGATGAGCATATTTTGTTTTGCATTGTCGGAATAACTCCAAATTTGTAAGCTTCTTGCTTGTGAGGCGGTTTTTTTGTTTTGTTGTTTTTTTTTTTCTGGGGGTTGTGGAGGGGGGTGTTGGTTGAGTAATGGAGGTCCTTCAATTTTTTGAAATAAAAATCAAATGTATGTTAATTACCTTTATTTGTCATACTTTTATTACTATGTTTTGGGTGATATGTAAGAGTAGTTTATTATTTTTTCAGGGAAGGCTATTGACTGGAACCATGATAGCTCTGGCTATAGGGGGAGGAGCTTATGTGAGTACTGCAGATGAAGCGACATTTTGGTACATCAAATATATCTTCTAGCAGTTTTCTTGTTTCATCTACTTTGCTTTTGCACATTCCTAACCATAAATGATATTAAGCCATCTTTGCTGAAAGCATGAGTTGAAGCTTTTTGGACCTTCAATTATGTAAGCTATGTAATTTTTCTACTTTTGTTGTTAGGAATATATGCCTGCTTAGCATGAGACTGTGCGAACTCTTATTTTTATTTGATTTATCTGACTGGACTATATCGTTACTTTTCTGTTTCATGTTAAAATTTGTTACAAACTAATGTTTGAAACGAAAGGAAGAATTCATGAATCCATGCCTATGTTGTATGGGTATGGGTATAGAAGGGTAAGAGGACATGGGTATTTTTTTTATATTTAATTAAATTATACATAAGAAATGCCATATGATAATAACAAAAAAAAAAAAAAAAAAAAAAAATCAAACTTTAAGAACATAATTTAGATGAAATTATAGTCCTTCTTTATTCACTAGTAAAATTCAAACTATTAGATTCTACTGGTTGTTGTACATACAAGCTACTATTCAAGAGTAGGATAAAATTTTACTAAATTAATTTGGACAAAATAAAATAATACATGCAACCTCAACACCTTTCTCTCACTCCCTCTCTCCCTTCCTCCTCCCATCAGAGTAAAATTGTGGAGCCGAAGAATGAGGTGAAAACAAGTAGTAGGAAAAACAAAACACTTTTACCTTTTATCAGACGGTTGCAAGAAAATAAGCAGTATAAAAAACATCAAAACTGCAGATACAAATTATCTTTTATTAGAAATTACTGAAAATATCAAAAAAGGCTACTAAGATATTACATGCTGCAGCAACGTACTAGACTCTCCGGAGTGATCCGTTGAGCAAGAAGGGGGGGTTGAGGGAGAGTAAGACGAATTGGAAGTGAAATTGAGGGGTATTAACATTTCGGATAGTGGGTTCAGCCTGTTATCAAGACTTTTCAGCAACAGACGTGCCACTGCGCATTCCACACTGCATCAAACGCGAATCCATATTCTAATTCACAGTCAAAGAGCCGTGTCGGTGCATCACATATGCACATCATTATCACCGTTAAATTATTTTTTTGGTTATGCAGTATGATTATTCTTTTGGTTAAGAAACTAGTCTTTTGGTTAAAATATAATATAGTGAATTTTAGGATCGTTAACTTGTTCATCATATGATTAGGAGCAGATTAATTACCTCGATTGATGCATGCTACGTTCCCTAGCTTGCTAACTAATACCTCATGTTCTTAGGTCTGAGTGGCTGTTTGGTATTGTAGAAGATATAAGGATTAGGTCCTGAAAAGCTTCACTTCAAATTTTGCTATGATATTTGGGATCGTGGGTGTCTTGAGTCTTATAGGGTGTTAATTTAGTTTGATATATTCACAAACTATTAGCTTGAACATCAATTCAAAGTCCATGTTTAATAAACAATCAACCTGATGGAAGCTTCGTGAAGCATGGATAGCTTAGGGGGCGTAAAAGGGGAAGTTGTCTGCGTTTTAGGTGCATCTGACCAACTGGGGCAGAATTACCATAGCAATAGGCAGCTCAAATTAATATAATGGATCATTGAGTTCCTTGTTACTTTTAATTAATTTTTTTTGGTAATAAGTTACTTTTGATTAGTTGAAACGTGAAAGGATCATATTTATTAATATTTAGGTTCGTGATTACGCTAAAGAATTTATCAACTATTTTGATAGCCTTTACATTGTTTTTACGCATTTGAATTTTCTATTTATGTCGGATATCTTGGAATTGTTTACATTAGTCCTATGACCACCTCCTGCATTGAAGCCGTTTTCCCACAAAATGGGGTTGGCTTTATACAGTTACCCCCTAGCAAAAAGGCTTCACATAGTACACAAAAAATAAAGTACAATAACATATCTTTCAGAATTTTTATAAACTTCTTGGTTGTGGCAGCTGTAGACAAGGAGTACATTATCATTAAATCTTGAGGATCGGTTGACTAGGAGAAAGACCAACTTATTGATCAACCAGTTTAACTTCTTGTTGTTAGAAGGCAGTGTTTGCCCAAAAAAGTGAATTTTTCTTCCATTGCAAATTTTTGATTTACAGCTACAAAAGATTTGAATTACAAAATTTTTGAGATCACAAGAATAGGGAAAATTGATGTATTTCCTTTTTTAATTATGGGTTTGGTAGCGATAGAGCCTTCCTAACGCATTCCGTTAACGGTCCGACCGAGAATAAGAGGATAAGCTCTCTTTTCTGCAAACTCTGGAAGGAAGCACGCTCAATTATTTTCTGGATTTTCCTCCAACTCTCCAAAAGTCCCCCGTTCTGAACTCCGCTCCCGTTTTTTATAAATTGAGTAGACTTCAAATCTGGCTCAAATCCCAGTCAAATCTGTGCAATTATTTTCTAAAAATCTGGGCAAAAAACATGATCGAAGTTCGAAAGTGGGCAACCTTATGGGAGCAATCCGCGGGTGCCTACCCGTGTGATTGCTCCCGCGGGTGCCCACCCGCTGGAGTGCTCCCACGGGTTGGCATCCGCGGGTGCACCCTCCCCCGCACCAGCTGGTGCATCCGCAGCGTATCCTTTTTTTTTTTGATGAATGTACATAATCCCTTCCAAAGTTTTCGAAATTTGGTCATTTATTTTTAACGAATTTCGAAATACTTTGGATTCTTTTTGGATTTGAATTGGGATTACCTGTATATCATAATTTTATTATGAATATGAATAAGGATTGGAGTAGGAAAAAGAATTTAAATAGATATCCAAATCATATTTGGATTCGGATAAATATTTTAATCAATCTTTAATTTTGATAAGTCATAAATTCTAATTCCTTTCCCTACTTGAACTCCAGATAATTATTCATTATAAATACCCACATATCTTCGTCCCTGCTTCTCATAATAAGAAAAATTATTTTCTTCTTAGTTAATCTAATGGCTTTCTTAAGCACTTCCCGCATGATTTAAATTCTGAAAATCGACACGCGGGCGTTACCGCCAGTGTTGATCTCTCTTTTCTGATATTAGGTAAACAAACGGTCATCTTTTTATTTTAAAATCGTTTTTGCGATTATTACGAAAGAAATTTCGTTTCTAATTTAATCATAAATTTGCACATGGCGTTATGCTATTCATCATGATAACAGTCGTTGTGCAGGCATATTGTGCAAATAGCACTGTGTGGGGGTGTAGTGCCGCAGGTGGGATCCGTAGATGACAACCCGAGGGTGACCCGCGCGTGCTGGTGCAACGGGTGGCACCCGCGGGGTGCCACCCTCCACGGGTGCCCACCCGCGGGTGCCCACCCGCTCTGCGGGTGCCACTCCGTGGGTGGCGCCTCGTGGGTGCTCTCGCGGGTGCTATCCTGTGGATTTTTTTTGGTGGTGGTAGTATTTGATTTGTCAGATTTGCACTAAAATTTCATCTCCTCTTCTGCAGTTCCCTATTCAACAGTTCCTTTATTCAAAAACTATTATTTCGGATTTTGTGGCGGTTCCAATAACCAATCCCACTTCAGATTTGACGGTCATTCTTTTAGTGAAAGAACGGAGTATTGAGGATCGACAACAGAAAATTACTAACTGCAACCCACTTACGGCTCGTGAATTGATCACTGATTCTATCTTTGAGGGCGCGAGTAGGCAGACATTGAAGAAACCACAATTTTTTTTTTGGGGATATCGTCAACCAATCAGACGAAGACTTATGGGACACCACCAAGTGGTTGAATAAAACGGGAGGTTGATGCATGTTCATCTCAGACTTGTAGCATAGCTTTTCTTTAGTATATCTGCAGCAGATTTCGTGCCCGCGTGTGATATCTTGGCCAATCACTCGTAGTCATCATGGCTTGCGATAGGGAGATTTAGCAAAAATGGTCTGTTTGTAGATGGTCCGACAAAACATATTACAGATCTATAGCGTGGGAGAGTTGGCAAAGACCTACCTGTTTGAGAACATCTGAAGCTAACAGATACATTCATTAATCAATTTGCAGATGCTAATGGTCAATTTCCGGCTCATGATTTCCGCACTCCTGGATGGGTTCACCCATCTCCGCGATCATGGTGGTCCCGAATGACCCACTTCATTTTAGTAATCAAAACACGTCTAGAAAGACTCGGTCTTTACCGCGCGGTGAGCAATGTACAATTTGGTTTTCCACAGCTTTCGTCATTTCTTTTGTATACTGGAAATGTATAATCCGGAGACCAATACTTTTTTCACCCCCTGTTGGAGAATTGGGGTTTGCCCTTCACGAGATGCGTGAAATTTCAGTATTACTTATAGGCGAATCCCCCTATGGGGAGTATATTCCGAATACGAAAGAACTACTCCGTCTCAAGGCTATCCCCAATGCATATTCCACTTATTGGGAGGTGATGTGTCACTATAATATTTGCTCCGACATATCTAAAGCACGAAATCAAGGAGCGCGACAGGCACGAAGTCAAGGGTTGCGACATAAAGTATGTGCAGAGTACCTCTTCCAAAATTTGAAAGTTAATGAGCGCAGTATCCAGGTACGAGCCTCTTGTGATATTGACATTATCCATGAAAGGAATGGTACCTGTTTTGCAACAACATATATAGTAGAATCCGATGAAGATGGATTTAAAGCTCAAACCGTTTTCGAAAGTTATCACTATCAGGCAACTTCTCCCATATCGGATAATGCTATTCTTGCTGGATATCTCATGTTATGACTGAAGCGCTGTGTAGTGCCCACCTTGTGTCGCGAGACCGTCACCATGGAAGTTATTTACCCAGCAATTTTACTAACATTTGGCCAACCTCTTAGGTTATTGCCGGCTATAGTTTGTAGTCTCTAACGTGGCTTGAGAGATATGGTTACACAATTTTGTAAAGTTCAGCAGGTGGAAGATAGAGATGGTAAAAACATATTCAAAATGCCTAATCTGCGTATTGACCTGCAATTCACTTATCTGATGACTTAGTTCGTACTGTATTGTTCCAGGCTAATGACTATCCCTTCAGGACTCGTTGATCACGCCATCTCTCATGTGCAGCACTTTGAGAATTATTCCTGGAACGGAAAGTATATGATTAAGATCCGACAGATTCTTGGGCGGCATCAGAATTACCATATTTACTGTTGTTTTCCAAAGTTTCTTGGAGGCAGTTATAGTAGCCAGTTTGAAAACAGTTCTGGAAATAATGGCTATACAATCTTGCCATCAGGATGATTCTGGTGGCTTATTAATATTCGACCAGGTCATTTGATTTTTCGACAAGGTCGAGTTTGTTTTATGGAGCCATATACACGAAGCCGTTTTGCGCGTCAATTTGGATATGATCAGTTATATATATGCAACCCGAACTCTTATTTTCGTCGTGATGGAAATCTTTTTGAGGGTGCACGAGAATGGTATCATTTTGCAGTGGGAGATACAAAAACGTCCTTTATCCTCCCAGGCCAATCACCATCTCTCTTTGCGTCAATAGGGTTTTGCAGTTGGTACCACCTCACAGATACTATCCCTCATGATTATCACATGAATCATTCATTTTTAAAGAATATCGAGGCATCGCATAGATCCTCGAAAAAAATTCAGACGCGTGAATTCCAATCTATAAGCACTTCGCTTGTTCTGATAATAATGATGGGGATGGACAAGACGATTCTTCTATTCTAGTCTCTCTTCTTGGAGGAAAATTTGCGTCAAAACGCTCAAACCCTAGGAGAGTCATGGTTGCGCCAAAGAAGAGCAAAAAATTTCAGGCTTGTGTTGACAATTCGGCCTCTGGACAAACTACGACTCATTCAGGGAAATTTTTGCTGACCACAACCTCTCAAGCTCCAGCACCGGTCATAGCATCACCAATCGTCCCATCTCTATCGTTTGAAGGGGGAGTCATTAGTTTAGGACAATGCAGTACGAACCAAGTCATCAGATAAGTGAATGACAGGTTAATACGCGGATTAGGTGTTTTAAAAATATTTTTACCATCTCTATCTTCCACCTGTTGGACTTTACAAAATTGTGTAACCATATATCTCAAGTCACATTGAAGACTACAAACTATACCTGGCAATAACCCCAGAGGTTGGCCAAATACTAGTAAAACTGCTGGATAAATAACTTCCATGGTGACGGTCTTGGACACAAAGTGGGCACTACACAGCTTTTCAGGCATAACATGAGATATCCAGTAAGAATAGTATTGTTCGATATGGGAGAAGCCGCCTGATAGTGATAACTTTCGAAAACGGTTTTAGCTTTAAATCTATCTTCATCGGATTCATCTGTATATGTTGTTGCAAAACAGGTACCAATTCTTTCATGGATAATATCCATATCACAAGAGGCTCGTACTTGGATACTGCGCTCATTAACTTCTAAATTTTGGAAGAGGAACTCTGCTTATACTTTATGTCGCAACCCTTGACTTCGTGCCTGTCGCGCTCCTTGATTTCATGCCTTAGAGATGTCGACGCAAATATTATAGTGACACATCAGCTCCCAATAAGTGGAATATGCATTGGAGATAGCCTTGAGACGGAGTAGTTCTTTCGTATTTAGAATATACTCCTCATAGGTGGTTTTGCCTATAGATAATGCTGAAATTTCATGCATCTCGTGAAGTGCAAACCCCAATTCTCCAACAGGGTTGAAAAAAGTATTGGTCTCCGGATTATACATCTCCAGTATACAAAAGAAACGAGGAGAGTTATGTGGAAGACCAAATTGTATATTTCTCACCGCGCGGTAGAGGCCGAGTCTTTCTAGACGTGTTTTGAAATTTACTAAAATGAAGTGGGTCATCCGGGATCACCATGATTGCGGAGATGGGTGAACTCATCCAGGAGTGCAGAAATCATGAGCCGAAAATTGACCATTGGCATCTGCAAATTGATTAATGAATGTATCTGCTCGCTTCGGATGTTCTCCAACAGGTAGGTTTTTGCCAACTCTCCCAGGCAATAGATCTGTAATATGTTTTGCCGGACCATCTACAAACGGACCATTTTTACTAAATCTCTCTATCACAATGCCATGATGACTACGAGTGATTGGCCAAGACATCACACGCGGGCACGAAATCCGCTGCAGATATACTAAAGAAAAGCTACGCTCCAAGTCTGGGATGAACATGTATCGACCTTCCGTTTTATTCAACCACTTGGTGGTGTCTCATAAGTTTTCATCTGATTGGTGGACGATATCCCTAAAAAAGAAATTGTGGTTTCTTCAATGTCTGCCTATTCACGCCCTCAAAAATGAAATCAGTGATCAACTCATGAGCTGTGAGTGGGTTGCAGTTAGTAATTTTCTGCTGTCGATCCTCACTACTCCGTTCTTCCACTAAAAGAATATGACCGTCAAATCCGAAGTGGGATTGGTTATTGGGACCGCCACAAAATCCGAAATAATAGTTTTTGAATAAAGAATCTGTTGAATAGGGAACTGCAGAAGAGGAGATGAAATTTTAGTGCAAATTTGACAAATCAAATACTACCACTACCAAAAAAATAAAAAAAAATTCACGGGATAGCACCCGCGAGAGCACTCACGAGGCGCCACCCGCGGAGTGGCACCCGAGGGTGGGCACCCGCAGGGTGGCACTCTCGGTGTGCCACCCGTTGCAACCGCACGCGCGGGTCACCCTCGGGTTGTCATCTACGGATCCCACCTGCGGCACTACACCCCCGCACAGTGCTATTTGCGCAATATGCCTGCATAACGGCTGTTATCGTGATGGATAGCATAATGCCATGTGCAAATTTATGTTTAAATTAGAAACAAAATTTCTTTCGTAATAATCGCAAAAACGATTTTAAAATAAACGGATGACCATTTGTTTACCTGATATCAGAAAAGAGGGATCAACATCGACAGTAACGCCTGCGTGTCAATCCTCAGAATTTAAATCATGCACGCAGGAAGTGTTTAAGGAAGCCATTAGATTAACTAAGAAGAAAATAATTTTTCTTATTATGTGAAGAAGGGACGAAGATATGTGGGTATTTATAATGAATAATTATATGGAGTTCAAATAGGGAAAGGAATTAGAATTTATGACTGATCAAAATTAAAGATTGGTTAAAATATTTATCCGAATCCAAATATGATTTGGATATCTATTTAAATTCTTTTTCCTATTCCAATCCTTATTCATATTCAGATTAAAATTAAGATTATGATATGCAGGTAATCCCAATTCAAATCCGAAAAGAGTCCAAAGTATTTCGAAATTCGTTAAAAATAAACGATCAAATTTTGAAAACTTTGGAAGGGGGCTATGTAGATACATATAAAAAAAAAGGGTGCGCCGCGGATGCACCCACTGGTGCGCGGGAGCACTCCCGCGGGTGGGAGCGCTCCCGCTGGGACCCGCGGGTTGCTCCCATGGGTGCCACCCGCGGATTGCTCCCATAAGGTTGCCCACTCCCGTAATCTGATCATGTTTTTTATCCGGATTTTTAGAAAATAATTGCATAGATTTGATTGGGATTTGAGCCAGATTTGAAGTCTCCTTAATTTATAAAAAACAAGAGTGGAGTTCAGAACGGGGGACTTTTGGAGAGTTGGGGGGAGAATCCAGAAAATAATTGAGCGGGCTTCCTTGCAGAGTTTGCAGAAAAGAGAGCTGATTCTCTTCTCAGTCGGACCGTCAACAGAATGTGTTAGCGAGGCTCTATCGCTACCAAATCCACAATTAAAAAAGGGGAATACATCAATTTTTCATATTCTTATAATCTCAAAATTTTGTAATTCAAATATTTTGTTGCTGTAAATAAAAAATTTGTAATGGAAGAAAAATTCACTTTTTTGAGCGACCAGGCAGTTGTTTTGTAGTTCATCTAAGAATGTTCACCATCCTCTTTTTAGATTCTTTGGCCTGTGATTTTTGCAGTGGATGGTTGTTCAAGGCTACAAGAGTTGTGAATCCTTTTTTTGCGTTGCTTGATGCGGAGGCTGCTCACCGATTGGCAGTATCAGCTGCAGCTCGTGGCTTGGTTCCTAGAGAGAAAAGACCTGATCCTGCTATATTGGGACTGGAAGTTTGGGGAAGGAAATTTTCAAACCCTATAGGTCTTGCTGCAGGTTTTGATAAGAATGCTGAGGCAGTTGAAGGGTTACTTGGGCTAGGCTTTGGCTTCATGGAGATTGGGTCGGTCACCCCTATGCCGCAGGAGGGTAACCCTAAGCCGCGTATCTTCAGATTGCCAAAGGAGGGGTAAGCATGTATGTTGCTCAAATTTTCTTATAGTATTGATTACAATCTCAACCTTTTTTGTAACCCAAGGCTGTATATCCTATAATTGAATATGGTGAATTTGGTCTGGGAGTTCTCGTTTATGCTTTCGTATGTAATGTTCTGCATTGTTTTGTTGGCAGTGCTATTATTAACCGATGTGGGTTCAATAGCGAAGGCATTGTTGTGGTTGCAAAGCGTCTTGGTGCGCAGCATGGTAAGAGAAAGATGGAAGACACTTCAAGTTCTTCGCTTTCGTCCAATTATGAAGTAAAACATGGAGGGAAAGCAGGTCCTGGCATTCTTGGAGTCAATATTGGAAAGAATAAGTTAAGTGAAGATGCAGCTGCTGACTATGTTCAAGGAGTTCATACCTTATCTCAGTATGCAGACTACTTGGTACTGATCTCTGTTTTGCTTTAGAATTTGTTCTAGATTCACCTAATCTAGTTTTATTATATGTATACTTCCTATACTGAATTTGGATATGGTCACCTAAATTACGGGGGACTTGGGGGTAATTTTTCATAACCCATGTTGCAATGGCATGTTTTTGCTGTTGCCTACTAACATGTAATTTGTGAAATGAGCTTGCACTTGGATCATACTTTTTAAGAACATGGCATTCTTCTTGAGCAACATAACTGCATTTCCTTCTTCAGTATTTTGTCTGTGATTGGTTTGGATCATTGTTCATTTCAAGCCTTTAGGTTCTATTTTCTGTGCCTTCTGGTGCAAACAAAGAACATGGATCGCTAATCATTCAAACTGACCAATAGTTGTAATAATGTTGCTTCCTAGAGTCATAGTAGTTTGTATATGAGGATGCCCCTGGCTTTTCTGTTTCAAGAGAAAGCAGTTTAACATGCATTTCACTTGCTTTGGAATTTTTAGTAATTGATTAACATTTCTTATGTAGTATGGATACTTCTTCGTGAAGCTGTTTCTGTGTCAGTCACCGATAATCATGGATACTCCTTACGCATGTGTCATATACTTCTAAGCTGTGTCCTGAATCCTGAATTTTACAATTTCTTTTCCATTAAAAGAATTATATTTTCAATCTAGGAGATTTCCTGGACACTTGTTGTGCATTAATCATGGCTTCTTTGTTTACCAAAGGTTTGAGATATTTGCTTACTTTCATGTATATCATAGATTATAGCAGAAAAAGAGGCCTTCAAAATATTAATTTTTAAAAAAGGGAAAAGTGTGCATTGGGTAACTTTCTAAGGAGATGGGCTAAAACTACACCGCAAGTCATCATTATGGAACCGTTTATTGGGATATTCATGTCTTAAAATTACGTATGCAAGAAATCATGTACTAAAAAAGAATTTTTGCATTAATGATTTTTCAACGATAGAACATATGAGACCTCTTGAGCAACGATATATAAATATATTTGGATCACATGATTTTCTTATACTCCACCTATTTCGGACATGGATATCATGATGAACAGTTCGAATTTATCTATTTTAATGTTTTATCATAAGATTTTAGCCCCCCACCGCCGGCGCACACACTAGATTACAATTGTCCTAAGAAGACCTTTCCCTTTAAAAAATATGATAAGCTTATATATGTCTCTAAATGAGAATTAAGTTAAGTTATTCCATAGGAAGTTGAAGATCCAAGGCTTATTCCTCATGGAAGGTTGTTCAAAATGTATGATATATTGATAGATCATATTTATAGCATATATGTAAAAATTACTAGAAATAGTTATAAATTTGTTTTCTGCATAATGCATGGGCATCTCAATGTTGTATGTATCTATATATGCACTCCGTTATTTTTCTTTTATATATGTATGTATATATGTATGTATGTAAATAGTTATAAATTTGTTTTCTGCATAATGCATGGGCATCTCAATGTATGTATCTATATATGCACTCCGTTATTTTTCTTTTATATATATATATATATATATATATATATATATTCTAATTTCGTGCCTCGTGCCCTCCTTTTTGAGGAATTGCCATGCATGGAGTGCTGTACCCATAGCCATCCTTCCTCGATGATTCCAAAGTTTAACAGCCTCCAAATTGTCAATATCTAGGTTCTGCATCACACAATGATAAATGCTACACGTATTTTCATTCACATTGTAGTTGTTTCTAGTCTTTGCGTACTCTATAGTTTTGGAATGAGTCTCCTATACCATCTTACCTTTCTGAGGTAAAATAGTTATCAATTTGCATCCATCTGGGTTTGGATAAGATATAATAAAATCACATGCAAAAGTAAAGGACTTGCGACAGTTAGATGCTACCAGAGTCTGAGTAACAAAGTTCTTACACTCAAGTCACATCTGAGCTCAAACACGTAGGGATGATACCTGGTGTCTAGATTGTTATAAAAAAAAATGCCATTACTTTGTCACGTTTACTTGTCCTTTTGTCCTGAATATTTTGCTGTTTAATAAGCTAGCAGTATGCTAACTTATTCATCCTCAATTCCTCTAGTCAAGCTACCATCTTCTTGACATCAGAAACTGGCTGAATTTTCTAGTTAGCTTATTTGTTTAAAACAATTCCATGATCATTTTAGAAGTTCCGATATCTATGAATGCAATTCCCAGTTGATGTAACAATGAATTATGATGTCAGACCAAGTTCTTTTACTAGAAATATGGATGGTAGCACGTATGCATTTTGACTTTTGTGACATCTGCAGGTTATAAATATATCTTCCCCAAACACCCCTGGGCTTCGCAAACTTCAGGGGAGGAAACAACTGAAGGATCTGGTTAAGAAGGTTGGAATTGGAATCTCTGCCTATTCTATTCTGAGCCTAATAATTTGTCTTTTCGTATATTTAAGGGTGATGGTTCTTTTTTATGCTATTAGGTTCAAGCTGCTCGTGATGAGATGCAATGGGCTGAGGATGGCCCCCCACCGTTGCTTGTGAAGATTGCTCCGGACTTGTCCAAACAGGATCTTGAAGACATCGCAGCGGTAAACTCAAATAAGTTTTCGTTTTCCTTATGATTCATGAAACACGAGTCTTATTTCTTTTATGTTTCTAGGTTGCTCTTGCTCTTCGCTTGGATGGATTGGTAAGCTTTTAAAAACATTGGTCTCCCTATTCATTTTAGCATTTAACTATGTTTACATAAAAATGTAGTTTACTGCTTTTTTCTTGTATATTTAGTTCTTATTTGATGGCTATAGTGTTGTTAAACACTATATGACAATTAATCTTTCAGTTGTTATTCCTGTAATAAAGTTAGCAATATTTTATATTCCATATTATCTGTACATTTTATCTGGCAATTTTTTTTGGTGGGAGGCAGGCGGTAGTGGGGCTAGGATTTGTCATCACTTGTACAACAGTTACTGAGGAAATAACATTTATTGAATTGTCAGAGATGATTTTGATGTAACATTCTTTCTCATGGGTTCACTTTGTCAGTTTTAAGATTTCAAGAAATTCCTATGTAAGAGATGACATTTTGTGTTGCAACGTGCTTGTTTAGTCATAGTCTGTTTAAAAGAATAAGATGAGCTGGCAATCTTTTTTCCTTCATTTGTAGATTCACAACAGCGGCATGCAACAGAATGCATGCATTGTTGTTGGTATACCTGTTGGTTTTACACCATCCTGATTTTATGTTTATGCATTCTTGTTGGTATACCTGTCCTTTTAACTAAATCCTGGTTTTTTGTTTATGCATTACTATTCGTGTTCCAGTCCTTGTTACTACATCCTAATCTTATGTTTCCTCCAATCCCAGTAAGCATGTATATATTGTTTCTTTCTAGAAGCTTTCCAGCATACAAGAAACAAAATACTTGGATCTTTATTTTCCAAAAAGCTAGCATACTTCCTGCATAGCATATTGTCTATTGGTAATTATTAGTTATGTAGCAAGGGCACTTATTAGTCATGTAGCAAAGGCACTTTCTCAAATCCCAGTACTTATTAGTCATGTCTGAGTGGTGTTGGACACGAGCATGATATATGCTTCTAAGAATTTGTGGTATGTCCGTGTGTGTCGTGTCATGTCGGAGTGGTGTTGGACACGAGCATGTTGTGTATTTAGAATTTGTCGCATGTCCGTGTGTCGTATCACGTCTCAGTGGTATTGGACACGAGCATGATATACTTCCAAGAACTTGTGGCATGTCCATGTGTCATGTTCATATTGGCATAGCCATGTCCCTGCAACATAGTTGATTAGATCTGGGATTAGATTTGGTTAAACTTAGCCCATAACTCTTCATAATTTAATCCATCGGTTTTTCCAAGCTACTGATTTGAATTTTATTTAATGCATAGTTTGATAGGGAAGTCATGATTTTAATCACTCTTACAATAACTTGCTTTTATAATCCTAGAGAAGCTCGGTTCCAGGGTAAGATGCGTTATTGGATATGCAAAGCTAGAATTTCCTTTACTAATTTCATGCCATCATTACTTTATGTCATTACTATCTTAACCATCTTCTTGTACTAAACTGATCAATATTATCATATATTTGCTCTGGACACCATATTAGTTTTTTCATACAAGTGAGGTTCCTTGTTTTTGGATGCAATGCTATGTAGGACCTGAAGGAATGTTCATTGTTCAGATGTTATGTCTTGCATGGATTTTTCTATGTGGTAGAGGATCTTAAGAAATGTTCATTATTTTGCCTTTTTTTGGCTTTTCTTTAGTTTTCATTTTTTCCACTATCTTGATTGTAATATGTATGGAGGAACTTCTAAATATTCCCACTTTTTCTCTAAGTACCGCATTGAAAAGTTCATTATTAGTACTAGTTTGCCATTATAAATTTTGGACTAGGTTATCCTCATCTTCTTTGTTATATTCTATTCCTACGAGTCCAACAAGTAGCCATAATCTAAAACTTGTCCATCTTCTCCTCCGTCTCAACATAAATTGTTAAACTAAAAAAAGTGCCTTAATTTTCCCCAAATATCCGCATTTTTTTAGCTAAAATTTTTCTTAGATATTTTGTTAGTTTTTAAGAGTAAATATCCACATATTTTTAGTTAAATATTTGAACTCAATTCTTTGTATTTGGAAATATGGAGGAATTGGAGCTCGAATATTGTTCTGGTATTAAGACCCGAACAAGTCAGAAAGTTGTTCAGATATTAAGACCCAAGAGAGTTAGAAAACCGTTCGGGTATTAAGACCTGAATGAAGCGGGAGAGGGCGATGAGAATGTGATAGAAAAGAGAGAGAATAGAGAGAAAAAAGAATTAGGGGTAACTTAGGTATATTGGGGGGTGTACTTCGGAAAAGCCCTTGTTTTTAAACTTTAAAGTCGGTGTTCTTAGGAAATGGGGGTATTTAGGAAAAAGGTAGGCGCATTTAGAACTTCCCCTTGTATGATTTCTGATTAGTTGCAGAGTTGTCGTATGCAATAACTCAATTTTCACTTCCTGGGATTCGAGTGTTATGTGTAAAGGAACGAATAGCTATCATTGATCTCCTTTGTCCTTCTAGTCTACCTATTATCATTAATTCTTTTTTAAAAAAAATCTTGTCGTTGACTGGAAACTGGGTAATTTGATGATTGCTGACAAGGATAGAGTGATGGATTTGTTCCTCAATATACATGCCCTTGCAATTTTTATATTTCCATCTTATTTATTCATGTGTAGATCTCCAATTAATATTGTATTATCCTCATAACGGTAATTGTACCAGTTAATTTATGATTCACTGTAAACATTGGCTCACAGATCATATCAAATACGACCATTTCAAGACCAGAGCCTGTAAGTAAGCATCCATTAGCTGCAGAAGCTGGTGGATTAAGCGGAAAACCACTCTTTGATATGTCAACTACTGTCCTTAAGGAGATGTATATGCTCACCAGGGTAATTCACTGAAACCTTAAACTTTTGCGAAATTATTAGAATCTATGCCTATGTCGACAACTGATATTCTTTCTACTGTGCTGTTTTTGTCAAAATTATGTTTCTCTATTTGAATTTCATTTTTAGCAATCTTATTTTGATTAAAATTTAACTTTTCCCCATGCACCCTTGCTTTTTACAGGGTAAAGTCCTTCTTATTGGTTGTGGTGGTGTTAGCAGGTATTTGAATGCTATAATTTGTTTTTTGGTAGGGTAGACAAAACTTTCAATGAATGTTTCAGCTTTTATCAATTACAGTGGTGAAGATGCATATAAGAAGATTCGAGCTGGAGCATCACTAGTTCAACTTTATACAGCTTTTGCTTATGGCGGACCAGCACTCATCCCTCAGATCAAGGTTTGTATCAATTGTTCTCAGAGCATTCTAATAAAACACTGTCAGTTTGTTAAAAAAAAAGTTGAGCTATGTGCCATTTAAGTAACATTCGGCAGATAGGTAGGGGTTTTACCTTTTGTTTTGATCTCCAGTTTTCAGCCAACAGGGTTTCCAATATTCAAAAAGATTTGGCAAATATGGATTCCTCAAATTTTCCACTTTTTTCTTGAACCTTCGATGTCCTGCTTCTGCTTGCCAATTTCGTCACAGTGAATGTTTCAACCGAAGAACCTTGCTGTCAGTCGTCACTTATAGTCTGCTTTTGTTCCGTTTGAAGTCACCCTTCTTTTCTAAAACCTAGTGTTATATATATGTGGAATTTGTTCTTCATAAAGCTACTCTAAAATATATTTATTCTTATATTACTCATCAAGTAATATTTCCTCGTATAACAATCTCTTACCAAATCTTATATGGAGCTATGTCATGCTATGTTGCACTTCCACTCTTTGGAATCAAGGGTCAATGAGTGGACGTAGTCCTCTTCAAGGACATTATATCCTTCTATTAATTGATTCGTGTATTGCTCAGTGCAAATCCTGTAGAATTGTCGAATTGGATCTCAACAGGAAGAACAATAATGAATGCTTGACTATAAAATGTTAGTAAGAAATTTTTTCACATTTATACCCTTTCAACTGTGTGCTAGAAGTGTATTTTAATTTGAATTCCTCAATTTAAGTAGTGTTCTGGAGGATACATTAGTGCTTATATATTTATGAGGATACTTGAAGTGTGCTGTCAGTACAGGAAAATTTCCTGCACTGACAATGAAATCAATTTCTATCTGCCAAAAATCGTGATCTAACCCGTTCATGTCCATCTACAACTCCTTAGCTTCTATATGACCGTAACTTGGAAAATTTCCTATGCTGACTATGAAAATCAACTACTATCCACTAAAAATCACAACTCTATTATGTTCTTCTGCACCGTAGCTTCTATTTAACGAAAATTTATGAGTTTTAGAGTTCATTTGTTTTTCAATCAAGTGAGTTTAGAATGAACGATTTCCGAAAATAGCACATGTTATACCTGTTAGATTGAAGGGAAAATGAAGCCTAGAGCTCATGAAATTTGATCTTAAAGCACCTAAGATGGTTTGGATATGGATGAAAAGGTTGCAAACCCCCAATTAATTGCAAAAATTGGGTTCTTTTGTTGGCAGCACAGGAAAATATCTTGCGCTGCTAGCACATACACATTATTCTCTATATTTACTATGAGTTATATATATACAGAACTCAGTTTGCCATTATGGTGGTTAAGGTGATTATATATACTTATTCGGAAGGGTTGAATTGTATAGTAATACCTATCATGACAGAAAGCCTTAAGTCCACATATTTGGTGTTGGTTCATGAAGCCTTTTCCGATCTTTAGTGAAGGGCCATCTCATCAAACTAACAACCACTGTATCCTTCTTTATTCAACTATATTTTGTTCAGGTCTATCCCTATTCCCTAGTCCTTGTCGCTGCTGCGTGTCATCCTCCTACACTTAATTAGTACACACATTGGTTGCAGTGGACATGCCCAAACTTTATTTTTTTTCCCGATTTGAGCTATCTCTAACTTGTTAGTTGTTCATTCCTGACCTATAATTTTATTATATTGGTCAAACTTTTGTCAACTGGATAAGTGCTCTTTGGGTATTCAACATTGAATAGAATTCCACATAACAAATCTATCACCCTTGCCCGCGCGTTTTTAGATTTCCTTTTCCAGTTTAGAAGAATTTGTAGGAGGCGAGGATGGCAATTGGTCCTTTGGATTATGCAAAGCCCTTCACTCACATTTTACTTAGCCATGGTTACAGTGCTATTTAAAAGAAGATTGTCATCTGGTTGACCACTAGTTATAAAATTGTCACATCTTTCACGCAGTGTTTTAAATATCAAATATCAATAGATTATACCAGGTGTTATATTGCAATACTTACTAAATATCGAATATCTTGGACATCTTCTTGGTTGATAAATATACATATTATACCTATATAAATCATATAAATCTGTTTAAAACAAGTTAGGAGTTCAAGAGAAACCTACATTAACAATTTACATTGAGCCTATTAAATAATTTGCTATTTGTATAATCTTCTCAAATGAGTCAAGATATATACTAACTAAATGAGTCAAGATATATACTAACTGAATGCCCAACTTTCAAAAGTCAATACATATAACGTAGCTGTTGGAGTTGCTAGTACCACTCATGGGTGTTGCATCTTGCAGTTGTCGATTGTGATGGAGAAATGGTCGATGAAAGAGGCACAAACTGTTAATTGAGTTCTATTTTTAAAATCTCTTTCTCATGTACATACGTCATCAAATTTATGATCTAACCAAATATGTTAGTTTTTTTTATGAGCTAACCAAATATGTTAGTTTTTTTTTTTTTTTTGGCATAATTGGAAGAGGATTTGATATTTCTACTTACCTGATGATATTTCAAAGTTGAAATATTACCCATGTCTAGTCTTTGAGCCGATGTATCTGTTTATTTCGGTCCAAAACAATAAATGGTATAAAAACATACATATCATATCAGTTAAGAGCAAAAATTAGGATATCGGCTGAAATACTGATATATCGGCCGATATTTAAAGCATTGTGATCAGTAATGATAAAAAACTCAAACGAACTAAGAAGATTCATGAAAGGTGGATTTATTTTCATAAATTGTTAGTTGAGAATTATTCTTGAGAAGGTAAGATAGTTTTTTTCATGAGATTTTAGATGATTAGTTATGAGTATATATGGTAGAATTAAACAGTTAAATTCATGGCAAAAATGGTACTTGTTGACGAAAATGCTCCCAGGAAAATAACTAGTGTTGTATAACCTAATGGTTTCTGTTTTTAGTATGAAAGTGATTGGTGATACAAGCTTAATATAGTGGAAGAAGTTATTTAAAATGTCAGTTAAAAATCAGTTTGGTTTGATACCTTAGAGGTTAACTATGGGAGTTGTGTACTTGCATGATTAGTGGTGAGATGTGGGTAGAAGAAAACTTGTCATGTGTTTGTTTATTGAATAAACAATGTTTGTAATATGGACCATAGGAACAGAATGTTGTGGTTTTAGAAAGAAAACAAGTATTTAGTATGTATCTTGATGTGATTAAAGATTTGTAGGATGGAGAAACAACTAGAGTGAGAACAGTTGGATATTTTCTCTCATGATTACCAAATTCAATACTTAGTCCTTATCTCCTTTGCATTAATTACGAATGTACACTGAGCATATTCAAGATAAAGTGCCATAGTGCATTTTGTTTATTGACAACAATATTAAAGTATATGACTAGATAATGGGTAGTTTTCAAAGTGGAAAGATTTGGAGATGTTATGTAGCATGAAACAATTAGTAGCAATCATTCTTCAAGATGATAAGATCAGAAAGATGCAACTCATAGTTTTGAGCAGGAAGGTTGAACTTGGAGTTTTATGTGATCAATGTCGAGTAGGGTGTAGGGGATAACATAACAAGAAAATAGACTGCTAGGATGGATCACTAGGAATAGACTAAAATATTTGAAAATAATCGAGTGCACTCATAAGAAGTTAGTCATAAGAAGTTAGAGATTATTCCTATTGAGGATAAAGTGGGAAATCAAATGAAATGGTTTGGATGCATAATGAAGGACAATAACTGGCCCAGTGAAGTGGTACATTTATGGCTAAGAAGAATAAATAGTGGTTAATTTAATTGTGGAATAGACACTTAACAAAACCTAATGAAGCTTTATTTGAGAATCGTAGGGAGCTCTTGGACCTGCTCTATTCAAAATTTTGAATTAAAATGAAAATTTTATTTTCTTTTAATTCAAAAATTTGGATAAAGCGGCCCTTGGACCTGCACATTCTTATCCCTATAAATGGGATATGGAGGGTCTGTCATTGTTGTTATATGCATTCTTCTATTTTACCTATAATCTCCATGGTTTCAAATATCAACCAGTACCAAACATGAAGGCTTTGTTGTGTTCTTGCTGTTCTTATCATTATATGTATGTATAAATGCTATCTCTAACGTTTAAGATTTAAAAACCAGCCAATACCGGTACATATCACGAATATCATATTGGATTTTGGGGTATTTGATACAATATACTATTTGTCGGCATTGTTATTACCAGATTACTGGCATATTTTGGGTACATGTCCAATATTGCTGATATGGTATTGTCCATATTGCCATTTGATCCGATAAACTAGCCACCAATACCGATTCGTAGATTTTAAATCTTGCTAACCTCCTTGGATCTTATGTTAGGACCATGCTAATGTATTGGCCTAATATAAGATTAGAAATCTGTAGTCAATGGTTTGAAGTGGAACTGTGGAACTAGAAATGAATCAGCACACAATCCCCTTAAAAGATATTTTCCCAAAATAAAGTGACTAAAGTCCATTTTCTGGAGTCTAATCGTATTTTCTTGTAAATATATTTTCTTTTCTATAATGGTTGTTCTCATACGCTGCATTTCTTTTCTTTCAGGCTGAGTTGGCGGAGTGCTTGGAAAAAGATGGTTTCAAATCTGTCCAGGAAGCAGTTGGTGCTGATTGCAGATAGGCTCAAACAAATTTTATAGAGGGCACTGTTATATTAATTTCTGAAAACGATTCTTGGCAATTAGCCTCCCAAACCTATGATTTTCATAAGCAAAGTTGGCGCACCTTATTTACTCGTACGAAAAATCAATTAGCTTCTATCGGAGTTCCTGAGCACTTAGCTCTCCCTTTAGATGAGTGTCTGGCTGTTGCATCTCTCCCAATCTCTGAGGTGAAATTTTGACTTATTTGGGCATCTCCAGCAAACAAACGCATAATGGCTGCGAGTACTTTGATTTTTGGGGCTTGTATATACCGATCAAACACACATTTTGGTCGAGCATAGTTTTTCCTTTCTTTTTCTCTTATTGTTTTCCATGGAATTAGGTGGATTGTGTTTTAGTTTCTCATGACTTCAATTATAGTTTGCTTTGTATTCAGAACATGTTTTAGTAAACAAGTGAATGCAGTGGACCAAGTGAGAACCTGCAGAAGAACCAAATTTCTTATGTATCGCATATTTGTCTGAGGGTATGTTGAGTTGCTCGCTACAGTAGCAACAATGTGATTTTTTACATTCCAGTCGTACTACTCTAAGCTGCTATACTTCCTGTTGTGATTACGAATCCTTTGGTTTTAACTAATAACATTGCTTGTGGCAATTACAGTAATCGGTCATATTTGCCGAGCAAATTGATGCAAAAGATGGTGCATTTCTGGGAGCAATTGGCAGCATGTATGGTCCCAGCTCAAATGCCGAGGCAACCAAGGAGTAAATCACTTCTTGCTGCATGTTTGCTGCTTGCATGTTGCCTGTGAAAATTTTGACCATATGTTCCTGCTTGTAGAACTTGTGTAACTTGAAAATGTATTCATATCATTTTCTTTACTAATATAAGCAGGTGGAGAAACTCTCTTAGTTTTTGAAGTGTTATTGCTGTCACTTTACATGGTATTTGTTGGCATAAAGCTTGCTTTACCCTGCATCTTCTTAAGTTACTTACAGAAGCCTTTAGCTCCGTAATCATTTATGATTTCCACCAGCTCATATTGTTTGTTTTACCCAGTCTTTTTCGCAGGTAACAAAAATCTATCTCATTGATTGGAAATTCTAAATGAGCACGCCAGTTGATTTAGTGAGCACTATTTGCATAGCTAGGAAGAGAGGGTTTTTTTTTTTTTTTTAGTAAGCACCCACTTTCTTCTAATTGTAACCCTCTCAAACCCACCCATGTCTCCATCTCTCTCCCCATCTCTACTCTCTTGCATTCTCTCAAATCCATCACTTTCCTCCTCAGCATCCTCTCAAACCTATTGCTCTCTCCGCTCCTTCTTCTTGCTCACTCTCTTCCTCGCTTAGTCCAACGGTTGTCCTCTCCCTCCGCTCGCTCATCCGACAGGTCGGCCAGTCCCTTCCCCACATCCAAGAGGTTAGCCCTAACTTAAACCGACCACCCACATGCCTCCAGCTCCACACCTCCCTCTTCCAATGCAACCTCCACTCCTCTGTGCTACCATACCCAACACCCTCAACCTCCACTCATCTCTGCCACCGTCCCTAACACTCTTATCACATTGGTGTGGGGACCTAGTGAGCGTAATCAACATGTTCAACAAAATGTCCAAACGAGATCAGGTCTTCTGAACTTCGTTATCGCCGCACTCTAATTATTCGATAAAATGACTGTACGAGACTATGATCAAGGTTAACTTTGTTTAAAAAATAGTGGCAAACCTGTACTTCCTTACAAGTTAGGATGGCGGTGCTCAGCTAAGTCAAGTTGTGCGCTCATTTAGAATTTCCCCTTATTAATCCTGCAGTATGAGCAATAATCATCCGATTATGATTGTTCATCTTTGCAGAGGGGGACAATGAGGATCCCCCAATAACGGTTCAAATTCTAAACTTTATGTTTTTGGCTCCATAGAGGACCAACGGCAGTTAGATAGGAAGTGAATCTACAGCAGAACAAGAGGGCAATCATGCAGTGGAGTCTCTTTTAAGTTGGTCGTGGTGCTCTGCTGACTCCATGATGTCTTCAGAAAGCATCAATCAGCAGGTTTGAGCCCCCTCCATATCTCTATATCGAATTCAACTATAAAAATCTATTGAGTATGGTCGTTATATATATATATATATAGAAAGATGGAAATGAGCTGATAGTTCATGTAAATTATCTGAGTTACAGTTCATTTCTACTATTTTCAATAATCTTTTTTAAAAAGTTTTTTTTGGATTATAATCTCGACCCTTAGAGATCACTCATACCTAATTTCTTGGGTTTTAGTTTTGATTTGGTCCTCCATCAAATAAACACAAAATTAACGATTTTCAATAAATAAAATATTTTGTATGTACTCGATGAAAGGGTAAACGGACTCTAAAATATATGAAATTTAATCCGAAACAAGTTAAGGAGGTAGGTATAGTAATTGTTAAAAAAATTGAAGAAAAATCATTGGATCATTATAGTTTTGCCGCTAGTTTACGTAACTTTTCTTGAGCTGGCGGATCACCTACAGTAATCCCACACACACACACATATATATATATATATATATATATATATATATATATATATATATATATATATATATATATATATATATATATAAATAAGGAAACAGGAAATACACCGGCGGTGAAGGGAGTTCCTTCACCGCCGCTTAGGTGGCCCAATAAAATTATAACACGGGGCGTCATTCAAGGTAATAAATAAATGAATTCTCTTAAATGACACCACGTGTAATAATTTTATTGGGCCACCTAAGTTTCACCGCTGGTGTATTTCCCGTTTTCTCATATATATATATATATATATATATATATATATATATATATATATATATAATGTATGATAGATTCCAACTAGAAAAAGTGATAAGATACAACACAATTTCCTGCAACCGCCACCTCAACTTCGGAGTTCTGGTGCAGTGATTGGAATTTAAAAAAAGAGAAAAAAAGCGAATGCTTGACAGCTCGCATGCTCTTCGAAAGGCGAGAAAATAATGTAACAACGATAATTGGAGAGTTTCCAGAGGAGCACACCATTTTTCTTAGTGAGCCCACTTAATAACGCCAGGATTGAAACTACACTACAAAGTGAGCTCACTAGGAGAATTGGTGTGCTCCCCTAGAAACTCTCCGATAATTGCTACTGCTAGGCTTCTAGCATACGAAACGTCAAGCTTTTCTTGTTTCATTAATGGTAATGCGATTTTGTAGTTTATTCATTTGGCCTATAGACTACCGGCTCAGTATTAGTCCTACTCTCTAAATAATAGTTGATTAAGCTACCTTCTGATATATAATTAGTTGGCTAACAAAGATAGCTAATATGTAGTATTATTGTGCCTCAGTAGTTCAGTGCCATTGAGTTGCACGAGAGACAGAATCATACAGTTTGTGTGTGCGTGCATGTAATGAGTGAGTTTATGTTTGGGTACTAGAGTTATATTTTTCAGTTTGCAATTTTATGGCAAGCTAATTCTCTATCTCAGATATAAGCAAACTACGAGAGTCAGTCTCTCATTTAGAAGATCAGCTCAAGCGAAAGTCTTTCTATTTAGGATTGGAGTTTACCCCATACTAGTTAGCCTTCTGAAGTGTTAACAAGTGGTAATGACTGTGATTGGAAAGGGAAGTATTAGTCCTTCTCTCTTCCTCCTCTATTCTCAACTCTTATTAGGTTCCTCCCTACTCTTCTATTCTCTCTATTCATTTATTGGGTTCTGTCTCTCTATTCATTTATATGCAATCAGTCACTTCACACTTTTGGAAGTGAAGAGGTTGCCTCTTATATTGGAGCTTCACAAGTTCCTTCATGGTATGATACATAAAAAGAATAGAGAGAGAAGAGAAGAACAAATAGAGAACCCAATAAGAACAGAGAAGAGAGGAGGAAGAGAGAAAGGGAGATCTAAGTGAAGGAAATCAGGGGTAAAACGGAAAAATCGAGCCAAAATATAAAATGGTCTAAAAGAAATTAGACAGGAGGACTAAATTGTAATAACTTAAAGGATTTGCCGCTAAATATGAATATTTGGAGGACTAAATTATAATTTATAATGTTGTAAGGGACAGATATGTAAATACCCCTAATTTATATTATCAATAATGTTTGAAGTTAATGCATTCTGATGTGGCCAGCATGGGGAGGTGACACGCGTCAGGACAGGGAAGTTGTGCGTGGCTCTCTTGAGGTTGGTTGGGACTGAGCTTTTAGTGTGCACGTCAATCTTGTTCAAAATTCAAGTTGATGCCAAACCTAGAAATGAGAAATGAATGGATGAGACAGTGAGGAAAAATTCAACGCAGTTTGGCGGCAGGCCAACGTCTTCACATGCAGTCACCATCTCAATTGATTTTCTAGTTAAATAATGTTGAGAGCTAATGTTTGAGCTTGTGTTGCTTTTGCGTCTCTCTTGTTTACAATTAAAAAGAGAAAACAAGATTTAAAGAACATTACAAGTGTTTTCTACTTGAAAAAAAAAAAGAAGAGAGTATGAACTGTATTTTTTCTTTATTTAATGCTAGATTTTTGATGTGGCGATAAGAAACGATCCTTCTTTCTATTGATGACCTGACGTTAAGATTTTAGCTTTTTTCTTTTAAAGAATTTTAAATCTTTTCATATTCATGAAGCAAAGACTAGTGTTAAAGTTGAAAAAGTCAACTTTCTTGTAGCCAAGCTATTTGGTATAAGAGAAACCAGCTTCTAATTTCATAGCCTTACCAAAGACTATTTATGGGAGTTTAAGAGATTAAATTCCTTGTTAATAGTGATTAACATTTGACATTAAGTGCTCATTCCAATTGCTATATATAAACAGACAAAACCATGCATAACGTGAGTCCCAAGATAAGACATGAGACCAGTGTTTTCATTATAAACCGAGGGTTGAAAGGTCCGCATTCGTTCGTAGACGCGAGGGGCATCGAGCTGTGTTTTTCTCTTACAAACGCGAGGGTCATCATACCCTTGTTTTCTTTATAAATTCGAGGCTTGTAAGACTTGCATTTTCTTTTGACAATGCGAGGATCACGAGACCAGTGTTTTTGCTTAATAATATGAGGGCCACATTTCTTTAGTAGCTCGCAGAACTATATTAAGAGTCACCGGTTCAATATCGATAAGAGTAAACCAATCAGAGGTCATATTACTTAGGTCAACAGAAAGTACACTAATACAGTATCCAAAGCCAAATGATGTCAATGGGATGTGGAGTCAGGATTATCTACAACGGGGATGAGTGGTGGGAAACACAAAATTAGAACCATGTATAATATAATAGGAGCTATATTATGAAATGCTTAAGTAGAAAGAAATAATAAAATATTTAGAGAAAAAGTTTCTTTCTTTATATCATACTCTATACATATTCAGGATAATATATATATTTTATGATGGACATGTATGTAGACACCAAAAAAAAAAAAAAAAAAAAAAAATTTACAGCGGGGTCCACCCGCGGGAACTCCTCCTCTGGGTTCCAGGGATCCCGTGGGAAGGCACATGTGGGAGAATTCCCGCGGGTCCCACCCGCGGGAGGAATCCCGTGGGTGTCCGTGGGAATTCCTCCCGCGGGACACCCGCGGGAATCTCTCCCGCGGGTGGGCACCCGAGTGCCAACCCGCGGGTTGTTTTCCGCTTCCGTTCCGCTTCTGTTCTGTTTTGGATGGTGATCCGGATTTTTGGAGATCTAATCGGATTCGAGGGAAGAATTTGAGCCGGATTAAAAGCGCTCCTCAATATATAAAATTGGGAACAGAGTTCAGAAGGAAAAAAAGAGGAGATTCTGGGGAAGGAGGCAATTTTCCAGATGTCGGAGTCCAAAAATCAAGAGAGGAGTTTCTCAATCCAAAGAGATCGGATCGTCAACGGAGTGCAGGATCAAGACTCCACCGCTGCCAGGACCCACAAAAATAAAGAGGAATCGAAATCAATTGATTCCCATTCTTGTAATCTCGAATTTATTTTGTAGTTTTTCTTTTATTGCTATAATTCAAAATCAAATTGGCAATATAAAGGAAGATTCAATTTTTCGGATATACAAGAACTGACGACCACAGTGTGAGTTTGGGCGGCGCAATCCAATCTTTAAATTTTTTTCGGAGCCTAGGCGTCATCGCCGGGTAACGATAAATAAATGTGATGCGTCATCGCCCACTAAAATTGACAAGACGTCATCGTCTGTCAAAAAAAAAAAAAATATGAGGCGTCATCGCCCATTAAAAAAAATGACAAGACGTCATCGTCTGTCAAAAAAAAAATTATGAGGCGTCATCGCCCATAAAAAAATGACAAGACGTTATCGTCTGTCAAAGAAAAAAAATTGATAAAACTGGATACAACTCGCGGGATGCAACCCGCAGATGGAATCGCGGGACGCAACCCGCAGATGGAATCGCGGGGCGCAACCCGCAGATGGAATCGATGGACGCAATCCGCGGGACCCGGCAGATGCAATCGCGGGATGCAACCCGCAGGATACCGAATCCATAAGACAAAATAATAATAATAATAATAATAAATAAGTAATAATAATAATAATAATAAAATAGTAATAAATAAAAATAAATAAAATAATAAACTGAAAATGTCTCAATTACAATAAAAAAGTTAATAAATAAAGAAAAACATGAGGCGAGATAAGAAAAAAAAAAGAGTACTGTGTTCGGGTGGGGTCCACCTGGGCCACCCGCACTTTTCTCCCTCTCTACCGCACGAAAAAAATAAAAAATAAAGAATAAAAATAATAGTAAAAAAAAGGCAAAAAAATATAAAAAAAGAAAAAAGAAAAAAGAAAAAAGAAAAAAGAAAAAAAAAAGAAAGGGCGACAAAGCTATAAAAAAAAACAAAAAAAAAACATACGGTATGAGTGTTCTACCCACGACAGTATCCCGCGGATGCACCCGCTGATGCCAAAATAATAAATAAATAATAACAATAAAAAAATAAACAAAAATAAAAAAATAAACAAAAAAATAATAAATAAAAATAAATTTACAAGGCCTCATCGCTTACCAAAATAAATAAATAAATAAATAAATAAAAAATAAAAAGTTAGGCATCATCACCTAAAAAAAAAAAAACTCAAAACGCGTCATCGTTTATAACAAAAAAAAAGTACGTTATCGCAAAAAAAAAAAGAGAAAGAAATAAAAATATATATATATATAAGTAATAATAATAAAAGGATCAAAGCTCTAAAAAAAAAGAAAAAAAATGAGACCGTTCGGTGCGTGGGATTCAACCGCAGGATGCAATTCGAAAGAGGTTGCACCCGCAGATGCACTACCCGCAGCCCCCTGCGCAAGGAGGCCAAAAAAAAAAATGAGAAAATGATAAATATAAAATTCGTTTGTTTATCTATTAATAAGGCAAAAAATAAAATATCTCTTTTTCTCCCTGCAGATCAGATTTCGAGATCTAGATGAAGGCAAAAAGAAGAGAACAAATTTCTCGTCAACCCCACCATGCTGGGAGTAAAAAGCGTGAATCACCTAACGCCGTCAAGGTAAAGGGAAGAGAATAAATTTCTCGCCAACTCCACAATGCTGGGGGTAAAAAGCATAAATCACCCAATGCCGTCAAGGCAAAGAGAAGAGAATAAATTTCTCGCCAACCCCACCATACTGGAGGTAAAAACATGAATTATCCAACGCCATTAAGGCAACGGGAAGAGAATAAATTTCTCGTCAACCCTACCATGCTGGGAGTAAAAAATATGAACTACCCAACACCGACAAGATAACGGGAAGAGAATTAACTTCTCGCCAACCACACCATACTGGGGGTAAAAATCATGAATTACCCAACGCCATTAAGACAACGGGAAGAGAATAAATTTCTCGCCAACCCCTTCATGCTAGGGGTAAAAGTATGAATTGCCCAACGCCGCTAAGGCAAAGGGAAGAGGAAAAGTTTGGCATTTAAGCCCAAACAAAATTCTCGATAACTCACCATGTTGAGGGGAATAGTATGGCTAGCCCAACTGAAACGGTAGTTGGTAAAGGCCAATCAAATCCGTTAATAACTAGGGGTTTGCTAAAAATCCCATGACGAACATGTCACAACAGTATCCTTATTCGAATATAAGGATATATCGCTGCCCTACGCTGCTAAGGTAAAGGGAAGAGGAAAAGTTTGACATTTAACCCCAAACGAAATCCTCGACAACTCACCATGCTGAGGGGAATAGCATGGCTAGCCCAACTCGAACGGTAGTTGGTAAAGGCAAATCAAATCCATTAATAGCTGGGGTTTGCTAAAAATCCTAATCAAATAAATCTCTTATCACGTTAAGATTTCACCTCTGACAACGAAACTTTTCTCGTCATTTTTCTCCAGCAGAGCAAGCGACACTCCAAAATATTTGTCAAGTTAAAATCATACCTCTGACATTATAATTCAAAATCAAAAGAGATAAAATCCGATTAAATCTCCTGTCATGTTAAGATTTCACCTCTGACAGAAAAGAAAATTCACACTTCATCAAGTCCAATATTACAGTTTCTGATGAACTTGTTTTTGATATCATTAAGTTAAAAATTACCTCTGACGAAAATCATCTCTCTATCAAGTTAACAGTTATCTCTGATAGTCCGATTCCAAAACTAAATACGTTAACCGTCACCTCTATTTAGTCAGCTTGTCCCTATCACGACCAGATCCTCTAAATAAGTTGAGCTACAAGACACGTTTAATGTCACTTCTGCTTTCCCTGATCCGTCACACTATATATCACTGAATGGTTAGGATTAAAATGAGCACGTTAACATGATACCTCTGCTTGACCTAAAATAAGTATGTTAACATCATACCTCTGCTTGTCACCCATTGAGTACGTTAACATCATACCTCTATTTGTTATCTGCTGAGCACGTTAAAATCATACCTCTGCTTGTTATTGAATAATTGAATATATTAACAGTTATCTCTGTCTACAAAATCCTTTAAAACGTGTGATAGCCAAAATTAAATAATCCAAAGTGTTTCGAAATTCAGTACGACTCAATATAGAACTTCGAAAACTTTGGAGGGGTTATGTAGACACCAAAAAAAAACAGAGACCGTTCGATGTGTGGGATTCTACCGCAGGATGCAATCCGAAAGAGGTTGCACCCGCAGATGCACTGCCCGCAGCCCCCTGTGCAAGGAGGCCAAAAAAAAATATGAGAAAATGAAAAAGATAAAATTCGTTTGTTTATCTATTAATAAGGCAAATAAAAATAAAATATCTATCTTTCTCCCTGCAGATCAGATTTCAAAATCTAGATGAAGGCAAAGGAAGAGAACAAATTTGTCGCCAACCCCACCAAGCTGCAAGTAAAAAGCGTGAATCACCCAACGCCGTCAAGGTAAAGGGAAGAAAATAAATTTCTTGCCAACCCTACAATGCTGGGGTAAAAAGTATAAATCACCCAATACCGTCAAGACAAAGGGAAGAGAATAAATTTTTCGCCAACCCTACCACACTGGGGGTAAAAGCATGAATTACCCAATGCCATCAAGGTAACGGGAAGAGAATAAATTTCTTGCCAACCCTACCATGCTGGGGGTAAATATGAACTAGCCAACACTGACAAGGTAACGGGAAGAGAATTAATTTCTCGCCAACCCCACCATGCTGGGGGTAAAAATCATGAATTACCCAACGCCATTAAGATAACGGGAAGAGAGTAAATTTCTCGCCAACCCCTTCATGCTAGAGGTAAAAGTATGAATTGCCCAACGCCGCTAAGGCAAAGGGAAGAGGAAAATTTTGGCATTTAAGCCCAAACAAAATTCTCGATAACTCACCATACTGAGGGGAATAGTATGACTAGCCCAACACAAACGGTAGTTGGTAAAGGCCAATCAAATCCGTTAATAACTGGGAGTTTGCTAAAAATCCCATGACGAACATATCACAACAGTATCCTTATTCGAATATAAGGATACATCGCTGCCCTACGCTGCTAAGGCAAAGGGAAGAGAAAAAGTTTGGCATTTAAGCCCAAACGAATTTCTCGACAACTCACCATGCTGAAGGGAATAGTATGGTTAGCCCAACTCAAACGGTTGTTGGTAAAGGCAAATCAAATCCGTTAATAACTAGGGGTTTGCTAAAAATCCTAATCAAATAAATCTTTTGTCACGTTAAGATTTCACCTCTAAAAACGAAACTTTTCTCGTCATTTTTCTCCAGCAGAGCAAGCGACACTCCAAAATATTTGTCAAGTTAAAATCAGACCTCCGACATCATAATTCAGAGTCAAATAAGATAAAATCCGATTAAATCTCTTGTCATGTTAAGATTTCACCTCTGACAGAAAAGAAAATTCACACTTCATCAAGTCCAATATTACAGTTTCTGATGAACTTGTTTTTGATATCGTTAAGTTAAAAATTATCTCTAACGAAAATCATCTCTCTATCAAGTTAACAGTTATCTCTGATAGTCCGATTCCAAGGCTAAATACGTTAACCGTCACCTCTGTTTAGTCAATTTGTTCCTATCATGACCAGATCCTCTAAATAGGTGAAGCTCCAAGACACGTTTAATGTCACCTCTGTCTTTCTCTGATCCGTCATACTAGATGTCACTGAACAATTATGATTAAAATGAGCACGTTAACATGATACCTCTGCTTAACCTAAAATAAGCATGTTAACATCATACCTCTGCTTGTCATCTAAGAAGCACATTAAAATCATACCTCTGCTTGCTGTTGAATAATTGAATATATTAACAGTTATCTCTATTTACCAAATTCTTTAAAACGTCTGATAGCTAAAATTAAAGAATCCAAAGTATTTCGAAATTCAGTACGACTCAATACAGAACTTCAAAAACTTTAGAGTGGGTTATGTAGACACTAAAAAAAATAATAAATAAATATATATATATATAATTAAAAGAAAATGAGGACACCCGGGGAGGCGGGAGAACCCCCGCGGTTGCACCCGCGGGAAAACTCCCGCGGGTTGCACCCGCAGGAGACTCCTGCGGGTTGCACCCGTGGGAGACTCCCGTAGGTGCAACCCGCGGGAGTTCTCCCGCGGTGCAACCCGTGGGAGGGGTCCCGCGGGTGAGCACCCGCGGGAGATCTTCCGCGGGTGCCTCCCGCGGGAGCGATCCCGCAGGTGCCAACCCGCGGGTTGTCTTCCTTCTATTTCCGTTTTGTTTATTTGCTGATATCTGGTGATCCGATTTTTCAGAAAAGAATCGAACCGGATTTTGAGTTTCCTCAGTCTATAAAAGACAGGAGTTGACTCCAGAGAAAGGACTTTTGGACGATTTCGGGCGAGCTCGTGAAATTGAGAAGCGGAGTAGAGCCATCCTCTTCCAAGTCAGATGGTCCACGGAGGTACTAGCGAGGCTCCATCGCCACCCGAACCCACATAAAAAATTGAATCAATCAATATTTCCGTTCTTGTAATTCCTCAGATTTTTTTGTAATTCTCAATATTTTCGTTGTAATCAAACAATTTTACAATGGAAGGAGAAATCCAATTTTTGAGCAAACAATGTATAATCATGGAGGATTAGGGAGATATGGGACAATGTCTAATTAGAAGGGAAGTCCGAAGGAGACTGGACCTCATCCACATGATGTACTCAGAAGCAACTATTGTAGATGAAGAGGACATGGAGATCCCGGGAGCTGCCCCCTAGGATGAGGAACACAGACTAAGAGTGAGGAAGACACTCTAGGAAGGAGCCACCAACCCCGCAACACATCGGCAATAAGTTGGGTTGTTTTTGTTATATATATATATATATATATGAGGAAACGGGAAATACACTGGCGGTAAAGGGAGTTCCTTCACCGCCGCTTAGGTGGCCCAATAAAATTATAACACGGGGCGTTATTTAAGGTAATAAATAAATGAATTCTCTTAAATGACACCACGTGTAATAATTTTATTGGCCCACCTAAGCGGCGGTGAAAAAAACTTCCTTCACCGTCGGTGTATTTTCCGTTTTCTCTATATATATATATCTGTGGAGGGAGTTGACTTATAAACTATATAGTATGTTCTGTTAAGTTATTTTAATGGAATGCGGGAGCCTATAGCCCATTGTTTTAGCTATAAAAAAAAAAAAAAAAAAGGAAGAAGGGAAGGTGACTTGAGAAATATAAGTTGGAAGGTCAACGCACACCACTAATTACATCATAACAATAGTCAGTTTCATATTATAGTCAACCTCAATCTGCCCACTACCTGAACCTGATCTTGAGCATGATTACTGTTTTAAAATATATTTGATGACGTATACAGCTTGAAGACTAATCATATCTCTGAAAAATAAATTTTCCATAAAATCTCTGAGAAGGATTAATGCTCCATTTGGAACAATTTTATCCAAAAATTTAAACTTTTAAATTACACACTGTTGCACAATATCCTTTGACCCCCTAACCAAACACCATGCAATTGCAATCATTTAATCACAATATTCTACCTCCATGCGTGTGCACGTGTGCACGTGTGCACGCACACAATCAGCAGTTGATTTGAGTGCTCCAGCAAAAAAATTGGACGGTAACAAACTAGAATAATTAGTCAATAGCAAAATCATGGTAGCTCGGTCAGTACCTTTCTCATGATTGATATTGATTTTTATTCTAACTTCATGAATATTTTCCACATCAAAAATCTCCTCAAATGCATGAGAGTTGTGGCCGGTGGCCTACCGAAAAGGAACAATTTTTATTTTTTTCAACCAACAAAGGATTCTTTCGGCTTCAAATATCTCAATCATCTACAATGAGAACAAGCATAACTTGCACTTGGGAATTTCTTAAGGAGCACACTTTTTCTTTCCGGTGAGCACATTTATAAACTTCATTAATATTACAAATTTGCCATCAATTTTTTAGACATAAATGCCCCTATCTTCAATACCTCTTCTCTCCCTCTTCCTCTTCTCTCCTTCTTCCTCACTTGCAAAGCAATTTAGTTCACCAATATATATATATATATATATATATATATATATATATATATATATATATATATATATATATATATATATTTATATATGGGGCAAGGCACCGGAGCAGACGGTTGGCTGGGATCGGGAGGCTGGGATCGGGAGGCGGAGCAGACGGGGACTAGGAGATAGAGTAGAGAGGGTGTGCTCACTGTTGAAAGAATTGGGGTTGTAGGTGAAAGGAGTTAGAGAGGATTTTTTGGAACGAGTAGTGTGCTCACTACAGCTCACAATTTAAAATGATGTGCTCCTTTAGAGAATCCCCTTGCGCTTTGAGTTCCTTTTTCTCCCTTTCGAATAACTTTGAGCTTCACAATCCATCTCACAAGTCACAATCAAAGTCTATTCTCACCCAATTTGAGTCAAGGGTCCCATTGGAAAACTCTCGTTAAAACCACCACATCACCATAATCAAACAAGTGATGCCTTTTTGTTCTGCCCCCATTTTTTTTACTTTAAAAATCACTTGCTTTATATTTTTTCTCCAAACATTATCAAACAAAAAATATTTATCCAATGTGCAGCTGCGATGTCACAAAAGGTATATATACCTCAAATATCTAGTAATGATATCTAGATCATCGGTCTGTATCGAATGAATATATTCAGACTATTTGTTCCTCTATTTGTTGTATATATTATCGGGAAAAAAAAAAAAAAAAAACGACTGGGTTTGTTTACCTTCCGTTGGCCGTTAGTTGTGCATGAAACGGCCATCGGAAGCTCTCCTCCACCTTGGTCCGCAGCGGGCACGAGGCGCTAAGTTGATTTACAAGGTTTAGGTACACATTGAGGTCGTGACACGCGGCGACGTTGGCCGTCCTCTTGCCGCTGATACGTAGTTCTTGGCCAATGTCAGCGTAGACCCAGCCGGTCTTTGAAAGTAGCCAGTTCGGTATACTTATTTCCTTCTCATTGTGTTCGACTTCTTGATCAACGACGAAGCCGGGGACTTTCGTTATGATGTCTTGCGTGTTCACTATCCGGAGTACTTTGCTTCCTTGCTCTTCCAATCGCCTACGGAAGCTACTATTGCCGACTCTTGGACCGCCGAAGGAGACAACCGTCACCATCGGCGTGTCCTTTAGGGTGGCGGTTATGTCGTAGGCGGTGAGGACGGCAAGAGCTGCGCCGAGGCTGTGGCCTGTTATGGTTATGCTCAAAGGCTTGTCAGTCGATCCCCCTCTGTAGGTGTCGATCACTCTTCTTATCTCCTCTCTTACCTACAATGTAATAAAATGTTGCATAGAGATTAATTTGTTTGTAAAGGAAGTAACAAATATACAATTATACAATTTAATTTGAAAATAAATTGAAAATAAGTGATGTCGCTGGGGAAGTTATAAAGTTGAGAATATTGAAAAATGGTCCCATAAATAAATGTATTTATTTATATTTTGTTGTCCTAGCCAAAATCTGAGTCACTCTCTCTCACCTGATCACGAAGGCTCTTGTAGCTCAACCCACACGAAGTAAACAAACTCCAAAACCCTCTCTCAACCATCGGGTCGGGGCTCGACCCCAGCAAGCTAGCGCCCGTCGGCAACTGCATCAGCGTTGCCCGGAGGTTCTCCACCCACTCCATGCACGTGACCGTCCCCCGGTACGCCACCACCACGTCCCGCCGGCCGAGCCTGGCCACCTCCTCCTCATCACTGCATACAGCCACGTACCCGATCCAGCTGGACCGGCGGGTGGCCCAATGCGGCCCAACCTCGTCGGCCCAGCTCGGCAGCCTAGCCCCGGAGCTCGCGTGCAGGTTGCGGGTGACTCGGTACCCGGTGGCGGGGAGGCCGGAGGAGGGGAGGAGGGAATGCTTCGGATAGCGACACGTGGCGTAGGACGGCGAGGAGGGGTCGCAGTCGAAGCAGGTGTAGGCGGCCTGGACGAACTTGCCGTATCGGAGGATCTCGGCCCGGAGGGTAGGGTCGAGGGGGTTGAGGAGGCCGGCCCAGTTGTTGAGGCCCTGGAACTCGGCCCACCGCTTGCCGATCTTGACGGAGGCGGGCCGAGGGACGGAGGAGGCCTGGTGGGGGGAGGTGGGATGAGATGGGGAGGGGAGAGTGTAGGATTGTGAGCTAGTGTTGCTAGCCAGCCTCATTGTATATAATTCCTTTTTCTTTGTCTTTTTTTTTGGTTATTTTGTTTGGATTTTTTTATTAAAATGCAATGATGCAGTGATCGATTTTGGAGTGAGATGTTGAGTGATATTTATAGGGATAATAACTAGATAAACCGACATCCATCTCTCT
This sequence comes from Dracaena cambodiana, assembly GCA_036321105.1. Taxonomy (NCBI): domain Eukaryota; kingdom Viridiplantae; phylum Streptophyta; class Magnoliopsida; order Asparagales; family Asparagaceae; genus Dracaena; species Dracaena cambodiana. The sequence continues at coordinate 4,675,775 of JAYEPQ010000007.1, forward strand.
CTCTCTCTCTCTTGTTTCTCTCTCTAACTTGAACGGGAAATGGGTGGGGCCGGGTACTGTTAATCATGATGAATGGACAGTTGAAAACTGCTGCCGATTTTTGTGGGAATGGGTTTGGATACGGGTTTTGGTGGGGCCTTGATGAGTGAGGTTCTATCAGGACGGAGAGAGAGAGAGAGAGAGAGAGAGAGAGAGAGAGCCTGGCAATGGACTGGGCTGGCAGTTCTAATTGGGCGGGTGCAGTACACGTGCATGAGAAATTGGTTTGGGGGAGATTTGAGATCAAGTCCCTACGTAGTTGGGAGGTAATTTGTGCAGCCAATAAAAAGTTGATGCGCAGAGATGTCCCCCACAAGTTCGGTTCCACAGTATGAATTACTAATGGATCGGATCAAACATCCGAAAATTAATAAATTATATAACAATCTTGATTTATTCATTTTATTTATATTTGATTCACGATTAAATCAAATTTAATTCTTATAAAATTTTATTTATAAGTAATTTATAAATATTATATCATAGTCACCAAGAATGGATTTTCATGTATTATTTTTTCTTACATCTTAGCTGATAATATTCACAGTTAGCCCAACCTAACTCTCTCTCACTCTCTCTACACACACATATACACACGCGTATGTGTAAAAATAATATAAATAAGCTAACAACTCACGCAAATTATCTTAACTGAATTTCATTTCTACTATCTCCCATATTTTTTAAGAAAAATTTCTTATGGATTATGATCTCGACCCCCTAGGAGTCACTCATTCCCAATTTCTTTGTTTTATTTTTGATTTAGTCTTCCATTAAATTGACACAAAATTAATAGTTTTTAATAAATAAAATATTTTATATTCACTTTATGAAAGGGTAAATAAATCCAAAAGTTATGAAATTTGATCTAAAACAAGTTAAGGAGATAGAGATGTTAATTTTAGAAAATAAAATTGAAAAAAAAATCATTAGATCACTGTATTTTCGTCGCTAGTTTATGTAATTTTTCCTGAACTGGCGGCTCATCTAAGAGAAATTTTAGAAAACTTTTATTTGATTTGTTGTGAGAGAGAGAAGGACGGTTCTCAGTTCTAATCCGAAGCTAAGGGAAGGGAAGGAGAGGGTCTTTTTTTTCTTTTTGTTTGCAGCATATTTTTTTAAAATTAATTTTTAAAAATCTCTTGACATGTGAACTGCCATGTGGCTATTTTTAATAGGTCTACCTAAGCGCTAGTGAAGAAACTCCCTTCAATACCAGTGAATTTCGCATTTTCTCATATATATATATATATATATATATATATATATATATATATATATATATATATATATATATATATATATATTAAAAAAAAAGATAGGTAAAGTATAAAAAATGATGTGATTCATACATTTATTCATCATTGATTAAAATGTCTCATTTGTTCTATAACTAAAAACTTATTCATTTTGTAATTATCCAGTATATAGTCAAAAATATAGTATAATAAATGATTTTATATACGTCACAATTTTAAGAAGTGGAGATGATAACGAGCAGTTTAGATTCGTATAAGACTATATATATTTAAACTGATCAATAGCGTCTCCATAAGTAGCTCCCTGTAAAAGCATCTAAGGTAGGTACACCTTGCCTTGTATGAATGATCTCTACTTGCTGTGAGTCTGCGCTGGATCTATACACTATATTGTGGTTAAAAATTGGAGCCAATATGTAGCAATTTCTCTCATGACATGCCACTTCTTTAAACAAATTAATAAAATAAAAAAAAATAAAAATGAGAATTTTGCTTGGCTTTGAATTCAAGCATATGCTTTATGTCCCATTCAAGTTTCAAAACAAACCCCCGTCTTAAAACCCAAGTGACGAGTTAAACCCACATGCTCTTTAACTGTAAATGAGGGCTACCGCAAGCATGTAACCCTTGAGAGTACGTTCACAACTTCCCCATGCATCTCATCTCCAATTTCTCCACATGCCTCATTTTCCATGCACATTGCATTTCAAATGCTCCCTAAAGCCCTAAACCCTAAGAATGGTAATTGCAACTCCTTACATGTTTCCAAGTATGGTACAATTTCCCCCAAAATTGGAAAGAAGACAAGCAACCATTGATCAACAAGTTAGCCGGAGCCGCACCGTTGGGCTAGATAGCTAGTGGGCTTGCTATCGGGCTGGATACAAGTATTATTCGACCCGGTCATGAACCTGATTTGCATTGGTCTCGTTCGGACCCTTGAGGTATTTGATTGGGACCTAGACCTTTCCATGTCATGGACAAGTCTTGATCAAAGTTTGCAATAGTATCCATCTTTGATATCCACCAGGATTCGATTTTGGGTATGATTTTTTCAGCCATATGTACGTGCCCTACCCGTTATAGACAGATAAGTGATGGACTTAGTCGGGTTCAGACCCACTATTAGGTACTATACGAATTTCAATTCTCCGATAAGTTTCTAGAAATTAATATCGAGGTCAAGATTAACAATCAAATTAAAGTAGAGCTCCCCAATAAGACAATTTATTTCCTTCAGAAAGCATATGATGCCATATTCTAAAAAATATAGCTGATGAATTTGAGAAGTATTAGTATTTTTGTAATTTAATTATAATTAAAAAGCATACATATAACATCAAAATTACATGACTTATGCAAATAACATGTAATTTATTATAATAAATGTCTCTGTTATGGCTAATCGGGTTCGGACCTAAGTTTGATTTGGATCCAAATATACTATCTGATTTTATGAACGGGACCATCTTTTGAATGCGGTTAATATCCAGGGATGGCAATAGACGTGTTCATGTGTCAATTTTTTTTTCTCGTCCTATACAAAATTTCGAATTAAAATGAAAATTTTATTTTTCTAATTCAAAATTTTGTATAGAAAAGATTAAAATTTGGCTCATGGATATGTCCATTTCCATTCCTATAGATATCTAGGTTCGGATTTGGTTTGAAACGGGTTTGAATACTGGATTTTTGTATCAGGCCTAAAAATACCTAGACCTTAATGTAATTATATATGTGAGGATCCAACTTTTTTGAGACCAAATATATAGCCACTCATAAACCGATTCAGTCTATGTTAGATCCAAGTACGGTAGTTTTTCGACACTTATGGCCATAGATACCCCTTTCTGGCCTTGGACCACATTGAACCTATATGATACACTTGGTACGATGCTTGAATCCGAGTTTGGATGCAGTGTTTGGTTCTCCAAACCGCATTTTCAAAGATTTTTGAAGGCAAACTCTAGTTTGGATGACAAAATAGTCTTCATTTTTCGTCAACCCCGTTCCTTTTGTCTCTTCTCATCAATCGGGTCTCATCTCAACTCAAGTGAAACTTAGACTCAAAAACAATAATGCAAAGTTAGCAGCGAGAACAGAGTTTGCTCTGTGAAAAAAGTCTGTTTATTTTAACTTAGACGAAATTTTTGCATCCAAATTAGTCCACATGGTTTGGTTTACAACATATTGACACCATCTCAACGTACTACTATCCATGTCATCGTACGGACCCGTGTATCTCAAGATGAGTGGACTCGTGTATCTCAAGATTTTAGAAACATGAAGATTTGTCAATTTCAGCTGGACCTACACCAAACTCACCAACCTCAGTATCATTTACGCGGTCTCTATGATTCTTGAAGTAGACTGCAATAAGAACTCTTCCACCGCCAATTTCGCAGCAGCGTTCCGTTGGTATCCACCATGCTGATGGTCTCTGTGCAAGCAGAGAGATTTTGACCAGTAGTAAACGAAACTATTTCGGCAGAGATCGTGGTGGATGAGAATTTTAGGACAGGTGGAAGCAAGAGTCCTGGTTCAGGGAAACTGTAAGTTCGTTTTCGGACCAATCGTTCCCTCCGTCCAGGTCATAGTTGACAATCATTGACGCCGAAAAAACAGTTGCCTTCGTCTTTTATGGAATTGTTCAGAATAAGCTGAGCGTTGCATGCGTTCATACAGGCTGGTAAGGGCTCAACTCTTCAGAGGTGTCACGAAACGGTAGGACGTCTCAATAGGAGTGACCGCAGACAGGTAAGCTTGCGGTTTTTGCTGCTCTATGTCCATGTCAAGATCGACTCCGGCCACAACTCAGAGTAGCATTGTTCAATTGAATTCATTTACGATATCTAAACTCACAGGTCTAAATCACCAGGGCCCTGTCATCATGAGGTGGGAAGGAGGTTTGGCGTAAATATGCTCCTACATTGTGGCGATGCCAGTTCTCTGACTCAGCAAGTGTTAGTTCAGGGCAGAATAAAAAGACACGTGCAGAGATGGTAGCCGAAACAGGAAAGATTGACATCTCATGGACACAACATGCTCCAACCAAAGTTTTCGCAGGAATCAACCTCTCGAGACAAACAATTTAAGATATTCGATGAAGTTGCTGGAACAACCAGTGAGAGATCTCTGTAGCCAGTCCTGATAATATTCTCTGCATACTATCTCATTTCCTAACATAAAATGAGGAAGAACTATCGTCCAGGGCCAGATAAAAAGACTCCAATTCGTTGTTCATGACAACATTAATGTAGTACAAGCGATGGCCACTCACTAGACAACTATAGTTGTTGAATGTGCAGATGATCATACAAAACATGAGCAAACATTTCTAATATTAAGTTTACACTCTGAATCCGAATTGATAAAATTAACATAACAATGTAGTATCGAAACAAATGGTTTGACCTTTAGAATGGTATATATGGAGAATTTTGTTAAATATGATTCTTTAAAGACATAGCAATATCCCTCTCTTTTTCAGGACCCTCTATAACAGAAAACAATGACAATTATGATGTTATAAATAAAAACAATGTTAGCCCCGCTGCTTACACTTCAATGAAAGAATCGAATACCGAAAACCAACCCCAAAAGAGAAAAGAGGTAAGGGATTAGTTGGTTAGGTTTGTGCTCATCAACCAGATGACCTTTCATCAGTATGGTAAAAGTAATCCTCATTCTCCACTTTGCTTAGGATCCAAGTTTTCGTTCTGGTATCTTTCTAGAATTATATTACAATTGTTCATTGTGCGAGCATCTAACAAGCTGTGGTTCCAAAGTTTAACCATAAACAGCCTCCAACACCTGCTCTTACCAAAGAAAAAATGTCACGGGTGGGAGTTTGCAGATCAACAATGAAACTTGAACTAATTGGTGGAATATAGAATTTCTCGTTTTCCATGTTAATGTGGGCAAGGAGGGAAGGCCTACCAGATTAAAGCCGGAACTTGGACAAGATCCTTTCCATGCAGCCGCGAGAATGCTTCACATGCCCATGGAATGTGACCATCTGCCAGCACCCTGAAAGGAATATTGGTTCTTCAGTAATTGTGTTTTCTTACGAGCCGTAATTCAGGATCAGTCCACTTTGTTAATGAATATAAATTAAAAACTTTTTGAATGAGGGGCCTGCATAAACTATAGGTACGTAAATGAACACAGCAGTAGCTAAAGCACCCAAAAAAAAAAAAAAAAAAAAAAAAGCCAGTCAGATGGGAAAAACCTTTGTTTCCTAACAAAAGAATTCCACAGATGCATAATCTGTTTTTCATCTTTTGTCACATCCACAAAATCATCGAGCATCTGCATGAAAGGATGGCTATAATTAGAATCAAGGCAGTTTACCGTGTGACTAGAAAATACAAACCTCTGGATATTTACAAAGTTTACAAGGTGAGGCTTCTTGCAAGGAGCTAAAAGTGATGAAGCTTAGAGTTTCATCAAGAAAAATAGCTGCATCTGATGAATGATGAATGACATATAGCAGTAAATAACCCTCTGATCTATATAGACCTCAAAAGCTTAAGCTGATGGATTATAAGCCAACAACTGGTTTAAATCAAAACATCCTACACTACTCACAGCTACAAATTAGTTGTACTGGAGGAAAAGACGACAATACAAATACCATATCATACCCTCCTATCTTCAAAATCTGCAATGTCATCATCAATTTCATCTTCACTATCGCGGTCTGAAAAAACTTGTTCCAACGCCATTGGCTTCACACACAGCAAAAGTTTAAAATTTGTTAGTCTGAAACAATAAGATGTTACGCCTTGTGAAAATAAACGGCATAGAGAGTGAAGCAAGGAAATGCGGGTATAAACTTAATAACTACATAAGAAAAGTAGGAAGCAACAGCCTAAGCCATATCCCAATTTTTTTAAAAAAAAAAAATACAGGCAGATGCTGCTTCTTGCTAGCTGAACATCATGACTGCTACATCAAACACATTGAATGATCCAGCAGATATATGAATACAAAATACAATCAACAATAAAGCAGAGAGGCTGCAAAACAACTGTATGGTACCACTAACTAAAATGGATCACTATTTACTGGCTACACTTACAAACACATCTACACGTCTGTAAGAAGAGATAAATTGCTTTCATGATGATAACGACTGAGAAAATGATACTTAGTTGGTCACTGTTGCCACTGTGCAGAAGCTGCAATGAGGATAATTATGCCGTTGGAAACATACATACCAAAATTCTTAATTTTTATTTCCTGTTAGTCTTCAAAACTCTTGATTCGTAACAGATGATTATTTGTTCTGTTGTCATGATTCAATACTTTTGAACTGCCCACAATATATATACTTTTAATTGCTTTCTTTCGTCATTAGAGAAGGCCTTAATAGATTTGCTCAGTGGCCTGAACTGCAATAACTGCTATAGATCAGCCTTCAGATGATTTGATGATTAGAAATGGCTAAAATTAAAAAAAAAAAAAAAAATGCAATACCATATACTCATTTTTTGAAGTACAAAGACACATACCATATGCTCCACCTTGAAGGTGAGTTAGAGAATATAATTAGTTAATCAGATAAGAACTTGCATGCAAGTGTTTGTCATAAATAAAGATAGAGAGACCCTAGTTATCAGTAATTTACATCAAACCTAACTATAACCTATAAGAAAGCAGTATTGTAATGAGATTTCAACTGGTCTTCAAGTATTGTTCAAGAGTGCAGTTAGTGAATCTACAAGTCCTGTATATAATATAGTATGGCTTATGTACATTCAACATTAATTTCAATTTAAATTGCAAATCTTCAGTGTAAGTATCTCTATTATGATCCCTTCTAATTTTCTTTTCTTTTGAATCAGAGGTTGAGTAATTTTTTGCAAGTTTTCTCCCCTCCAACCTATTCTACTTTCTCCAGTCTCAGTATCAGTATTAAAGGAACAAGCAGTTACTAACAGTTGTACCTGATAGGTTTATCACCAACCTAGCTGCCAACCAAGAAAAGCATAAAGGAGAATTCCCAGGCACAGTTAATTCAACCGCAACTTTCAAAATTCATTAGAAACTACAAAGTTACGTGTGCTTGTTTGGAGCCAAGAAGCTTTGGAGTTGGTGGTGAACATCTCTAGTGGAGCTTACAGATCAACTCCCCTGACCAGGTAATAGCATATAATTCAACAGAACAGGAAAGAACAATATGATTTCATCGCTCATAATCAGTGTACGAGCAAGATAATTTCATCGTTTATAATCAGTATACAAGCACTGTCCAAGAAAATTTCAACTGCAGACTTGCAAAGATGTGCAATAGGAGCATTAGTGCTATAGAGATGTTAAAAAGCTGAAAAGATGAACAGAAAGGGAGAAACGAAAGAGATCACGGACAATTGAATTATTCAAGTAATCTTATGGTAGAACGAGTCATTTGCATAAAGGAAGCCAAGCATAGGAAAGTCTTGACAGTCTTCAATGCGTGGGTTCTACTAGCCACGAGCAATGCCTAAAGTGAAGTTTGTTTACATCAATCTAGGAGGCCCAAGGAACAATTTTATGTAGTAACAAAAGCAAGAGATGACAAAACAATAATACTCTGGATAGACGGTAGTCACGGATGAACAAAAGGTATGATGGATTGCTCGGGAAAAGTAATGAAGGGAAATATCGAGTCCCTAGCCTATAATGAAGCAGAAAAGCAGGGTGTGATGTGCAGACAATAACAATAACCAACCAAAGTACAAAAGACGTAAGTTCAATATTGTAATTGCAGAAAACTTGGACAGTTTTAATATAAGTGCAAGAATAAATTTGGGATCAACATGACAAGTTCAGTAACTATAAGATAGTACCCACGAGTTAGGTAGCAACATGAGAAAATCCAATTAAATTACATGGTATTTGACTAAGAAAAAGGTACATAGAAAAATGATCACTTAGGTAGATAATAAAGTGACTAACATTGCAAACTGGCGACTGGAAAATTTTAATCAAAGGTAAAGAGAATATTTTACGCGCGGGGCATATATGCCATCTGGTGTTTAAAACTTGGAAATGTGAGACGAGGTGTTAAACTGCCTTGTGAGGGCACATGTTTGCCTCAACGCATGTAAGCCTCACAAGTTTTCATCATTCTTTATTTTAAATTTAACAACAACAACTAAGCCTTTTATTCCAAGAACTTAGGATAGGCTGCATGAAGCAAAAGAGAATCACACCAGATCGATCACCTGAATGATCATTCTCCACTTATTCCTTTCGAACAATATGTCCTCATTTAAACCTCTAGCCTCACTTCCTATATTCTTTCTCCGAGGATAAACCCCGAACTATGATATACTTATCTGGTTGCTAATCGAGAACGAGACTCTTGGGATTCTTTCATTGGAGATATTTCCCTTCGCTCTTTTAACTTGTTCTATATTGATAAACCTTAAATTTAACAAATATTATAAAAAAAATATATTGGCGCAGCACAAGTAGGGATTTGGGAAAGAACAAAAGGCTCTAGATCTCTCATCCAAGAGACCTCTACCTCACGTTTGCAATTGCTTTCAAAAGACTCAAGCTTTTAGCAATCATGCCAAAACTAGGATTTTCAAAACTTCAATATCTCATTAATCCCCATAAATAAATCAACACATATATAGAAATAACAAATGCACAGATGTGCAACTAAATAAAACTCAACTAAATTAAGCAGACAAAAGCAAATAAAGAGGTTCATAGACATATTCATACTCAAGTGTTATAGTTCTTGCAAAAAAATGTCTTTCTAATTCTTGTAGGATTCCTATCAACTCTCCCGGTTTCGAAACATTCGCCTCTTGCAAATAACGAAGGTGATAATTGTCAAGCAAATCCGGGTTAAGCAACATGATCACCTATGATTGTAACCAAGTGTAATCTGATTCAGTCCATTTACACCACCAAATTAGGTTTCATTAGTATCTTCCCTCGACAGTCAAGACAATTTCATCCACCTCCAAAATATTCTCAATCTCCTGAATGTGAAATCTCCTTAGTGGTCGTGGTGATGGATAAAGTGGAAAAGGTTACAGACCTGCTAAAGTCAATGAAAATGGATAGAAAATAACAAGAATGCAGTACGGCAATGAGTCATACTCCTCAATGTTGAAAACCAGATTGATTCCAAGCACTCAGGGAATCTCAAGCTCAAAAATATTGAACCCAAACCTCCTCAAAACTCTACACGTACCCATACTTCGATAATGAAATTATTCAATGTTCCTAGAGGGAACCTCTCTAAATGAACTCTACTCATCACCTCATCTCTAGCTACAAATAGCTGCAATACTTGTGCAAATCTGGATATGACTTATAATTTTTATTTATTGTTAATTACTATTTGATCATGAATGTCATCATCAGGCACATCATGCAAATGATATAGTTAAGGCACTGGCCGACCATCTGTGGGAAGCAAAACGTGTATAGGTTTTCCAGACATGCAATGCTAACTACTTGAATGGACTCAAACTCGTAGACCTAGTAACTGAACTATTATTCAAGTGCTGCCACCGGTAAGATCGTATCTCATGTAGTCATTCATCCACCATACATCGAAGTAAATCCCCACCACTCTAACTTATCATCTTCGTTTGATTGTCAGTATGTGGCTGATAACTAAGAAATTTAAACGAGATACCTATTTTCTTCTAGAGAGTTCATCAGAACTAACTCTTTAATCAGACACTCCTATAAAAGAACAATCGACTTAAAAAGACAACACATCAAACAAACTATCTTAAAAATAGATGTGCAACATGTGAGACATCTATAATCATACTGTAGCTAATAAAATGTGCCATTTTAGAAACCTATCCACCATAATTAAGATAGAATCGTATTTTCCAGGTATGCAATAAAGTCCATGCTGAAATGCTTTCAAGGTGCAGAGTACATGCGTGAAGGTGCGTAAAATCTGGTGTCCATGCTGAAATTCTTTCCAAGTATGTTCATACCTTGTAATGTGAGAAAAATGTGAAGATTTCACCAAGTCTAAACAAGAAAGATACTCATACATGGACACTCACATCCAATTACCTTTGCACTCAATAACCGTAAAGTAGAGAGTTTTATACTTAATGCAGCTTTATTATCAACAACTGAATAGCACTTGAGCATAAAAATAGGCTCACAAACTCAAACCATTTGATGTATCGGTTACCTATTCTTTAGGGAGAATAATGTAAAAGTATAAAATGAACCCATTCGGTAGCAAGTAATGAGGCCAATAACATAAACTCAGCACTACTACGTAAAACTCTTGATTGTAGTGTTGTTTAGTCTCCAACTTCTCACTACAAAAATAACACGATGGCTCTATTGACTCAACACCACCACCTATACCCAAGCCATTGTATCACAAGCTACCTAAAGTACTTTCGAGAAATTGTAAAGACGAAGGACCTAGGCAATAGTCAATTTCTCCTTAGTTTCTTTGAAATTAATAACAAATGTACTCCATTTGAACTATTCCTTTTTAATACAATAGGTAATTGGGTTATAAAGATAATAAATTCCCTAATGAACCTCCTATAAAAAGTGGTTAGGCCCCAAAAACTCCTGACCCCATGGATCGTATTAGGAGTAGGTCCCTCTCTAATAACATTAACTTTGATAAGATCAATTGCTACTCTGTCTCTAAATAAAATGAACCCTAGGAAGTGAATTTATCGAGACAAAAATGCACACTTCCTCAAATGGACAAACAACTCTCTGCAAAGTCTCTAAAATCTAGATCAAATGAAAATATGCTCTTCTTAGATTCAACTAAAGACGAATGGCATCAAAATAGATAACAACAAACTTGTCTAAGAAAGAACACAAAATCTAGGACATAACTCATCAACACACTGGGCACATTGGACAGACCAAAAAGCAGGACCAACCATTCGTACATATAGTCTTTAGTCTTAAAAGCAGTCTTTCATTCATCACCTTTACGGATACCCACAACAAAGTTCAATCAACAAGAAGATATGATATTCGACCGTCATGTCTCATAAATCGTCAAGCCTAGGAATATTAAACCCATATTTAATGATAATCATGTTAATGGTACAATTACCAGCGCACACCCTCCAAGTACTACCCTTCTTAGATGTGAGTAATGCGGACGCGATACAATGACTCAAACTCTCTCCTAATAAAGTCATTCTACAGGAAACCATCTACCTATCTCATCAACTTTGCATGCCCGATAGGGTTAATCCCATAGCGAAGCAAACTATGCAAACTAGACCCTAATACGAAATCTATTCAATGTTCGATGTCTCTAAGTGAAGGAAGTTCATCAGGTAACTCATAGGACATGATATCACAAAAATATATGAAAATCTAAAGAAACTCTAGGGAAAACTTTATATGCACTAGAAGACTCACCAAAAGCCACATTACACATTGTCCCTGCCTCTTTACTCTCCTTAAATAAATGGGATCTTAAAGAGGTGAAGTGATTCTTACGCTTCTTGTTGGTAACCATCCATGTCTTTTTACTCCCCATATTAACTTTTAGTAGGTTTCAACACTATTTTATTCACATTAATCTTGAATGCATAAGTATTTGACAAACCAAAACTAATCACATCCAAATCATAAAACTACACTTAACAAGGATACGTGCAGTGTCCACGTCCACATGATGTCAAACCAAATGCAACCTTCATAACTGGACATTGAGAAGGCACTACGCAACATTTCTTTTATAAGTATTGGATTGTGTGGTTTTGTCGATCCAAATTACATTGTATGGTTGTCGGTCGAGTTCAACTATAAGACCCATCTTTTCAATGACCGACTTAGAGATAATTAATACAGCTATGCTCATCAGTCATCAACTTGTAATTTATAACCTCATGCGTGATGTGTGGAATATGTTAGAATGACGTCAACCCTCATCCCTAAATAAGACATGGTGATACCTAATGACACAACGAGAAAACTCAAAACTCTAACATCCTCATTGATATCGCTAGCACCCCCTACATGCTCATAGAACTCGGATTAATGATCCAAATAAACTACCTTTACTAGAAGACTACTAGTTGGACATTGGTGCAACAAAGTGAGCACAATCGTGACATTTGTCGCATTACGCATCCTTGATACCTACTTAAATAAATCACCTATTACAGACTTACCCTCCAATTCTTAATGGTATGTGTTAGGTTTGACAATATCCTTGTATTGATATCTAGTGAGTGTTTCCCTGTTTTAAGAGTTAACCTACAAAGTACAAATTTAAGAAAACTTAAAGGAGCTCTACATGTCCTGTGCTAACTGAAAAGCATGCGTAGGGTAAGTCACATATTGAGAGTGAATAAACATAGGACGTTGTATAACAGATCTAAACTCTAAACAAGACCTAGATATGGCCAAATGACGATCCTTTGATGAAGGTTGTGCAAATTATATAGAAGCCGATTCATATAAAACTTGGGTAGGTACTTCTCCTTAAGCTTGTTTTGATATCTTTCCACAACTCTATAGGATCCTATGCCTCTTAAAATCTCTCTATACCGAAGACCAATAGATCCTAGCTGGCCCTACTAATCTCATCCTAGCAAATTAGATCTTATGCTCATTGGACGTCCTATACCAGTTAAACTAGAAATATATATTTGCTAGCAAGTCACTAAAAACCTAAAGATCATAGCCACATGGCAGCTTCTACATTGATTTCGTGTGTGATGTCATTATCGCCATCCCCAAGCCTATGTTACTTCCATCACTCGTCTCGTTCATATGATGCTTATTCTCTGTCATCCTCGTTAAATTGTTTTCTCCAAATTTAACTTAAGTTTTACTTCCTCAAACTCTTTAAACCAAAAGGTTAATCATCTCTTCTATATCAGTTTGACTGGGATTACACCACTTTCAATTATGAAATGCAAATCTTAAATAGGCAGATGGAATGCAAATCTTAAATTCCAAATACTATGTGTGCAACCAAACAAACAAATAAAAATTCCTTAAGGCTCAGTTTGTAGTAAAAGATGAGTATGCAAGCAATCAATAATTTCCGCCACTGTTTCTAAATATTCGGGATACAACAGTCCTCAAGTGTATCATTTTCTAGGATAAATCGTGATGTACGCTAAAAAAAGAATCATATTGTTTTATGTACACATTGGCTCACATTTGCAATACCGCTTGATATATGGGCATGATATATCCCTCCAACATATCGGCCAATATGATTTATAATTTCAATCAAGTTTTTAACTTAGAAATAAGTTTGGTATCCATCCAAAAAAATCATTCCTATATATAAAGAAAAATCCCAAATTCTTTCCCCTCTGCTTAAATCAACTAGATTTCTAAATTGCTACTATAGAAACTGGAGACAGAATGTTTTTGGTATGCCAATAGTTAAATATGCTAGAGATCTAATATCATGGAGCTTTGTACTATTTAAGACTTAAAACCATCTTTAAGATTCTCCTCTTTTCAGCTTCCTCTCTCTAACATGCTCAGCTATTGTTATTGTCAATTCTATTATCTTTGTCCTTGTTACTATTATTGTAGTCAATCTTCTTCAACTACTATCTCTGTCGTATCTGAATCTCAATTATTTCTATAATTTATATTTTCAACTTTGGTTAAACCTATTCATTTGTTTATTTAATTGTGTTATGCTTGTATATACGACATGTTCTTACATATTTATATATAATATTCTATGCCACGCTAGTTCGGTAGATGAAATTAAACCACATCTAAATAATCAAATTTATATAATTGACGTGTATATATAATGCTTGCAATGAATGCCTGATATAAGCTTGTCCTCAATATATGCTATCCAATATGAAAGAATCCATATGAGGCAATCGTGATATATGATATTTAGAACATTGATTTCAGCAAAAAAAAAAGAATCCTAACAACTAACCATATGCAAGCTTCATACAAATTGCCCAAAAAAAAAAACAACAATTGGGTTAGTTAGAGATTACTCAAACGCGATGCAGAAAATGCACAAATCATAGATCTTTCAAAGCATGTAAGAGGAAAATTATTTTGTTTAGACTAAAAATTCAACTTAAAAAACTCAAAAGGGTTAGTTACATAAACTATCCATGTATTATTGGAGGCATATCACCAATACCCCCTTAAAAAAAATTTACAGCAAGTCCCCTATAGGAGATATAAGTACAACAAAATTTGTTGTTTTGAGTTACACTTGTATCCCCTATCAAGAGGTCCTTATGTGATCTTTTTTTTATAGAATGTTAGCGATTACCACAAATAGTATAAGGGTAGTTGTTGCAATTAACCCAACCCCAAAACAGACCAAGAAGTGTAATGACTCGAAGCTCGAATTGAATTGAAATGGATCTGAAACTCTTAACGGGAATGTTGTTGTTAAATTAGAAAACTATTTTGTATTTGGATTTAGTTTAGGTTTAGTCTCGCATCACCTGTTGGATTATTCGTATGGTGTTAAGACATGCATAAAAATATGTATCCCTCGACTCATAATAAATAGAAATAATTGGTTCAAATTATTTCATAACATGGTACTAGAGCACGTTATGAAATAAATCTCAGCCGTCAATCTCAACCATCCTAATCGATGGTCGATTTCGACTCCGATTTCGATTTTGATTCCAATACCGACTCTTATTCCAATTTCAACTTTGTAATCATGTCACCAATTTATGCCGACTCTATTCTTACTCCGTGTCTGCTTCAGTTTTTATTTTTTCTCTGCTTCGTGACTGCAGAGATTCTAGTTGGTCCCTTCTCGACTGCAAGGCTATAATCCAGGCTTGATGCGACCCCTCTTTCATTTAGCTACTACTACTTTTAAAAAATAAGTTTATCTGATAGTTTCTAAGAAATAAGTTTACCCACTGTCTACTGCTTTGAAAAAAGTTTATCTGTTGCCTATTATTGTTTTTAAGAACTTTATCTGCTGCCTCCTAGTACTGCTTCTCAAAAAAGAAGTTTATCTACTGCCTACTACTTCTAAGAAAGAAGTTTATCTGTTGCGTAACTGCTTCAAAGAAAGAAGTTTATCTGCTGTTTATTACTGCTTCTAAGAAAAAAAGTTTATTTATTGCTACTGTTGTTGTTACTCGAATACAGATGTGCTCTGATGATTCATCTACTACAACTATCATCTAAGGCTGCTACTGCTGCTACTCGAATACGGGTGATGCTCATCCACTTCAAGTTAATATATACTATTAAAGAGAGACAATATTTTCTAATCTGTGTAACAAGTTGAGTATAATAGATATTAACACTCCAACTTGAGAAAGAGTGTTAGGTTAGAAAATTATCTTGTATTTGGATTTAGTTTAAGTTTAGTCTCACATCACCCGTTAAATTATTTGTATGATGTTGAGACATCTATAAATAGATTAATTTGGTTCTGATTATTTCATAACAATTGTTACTACTTGGTAGGTCCAACTAACTATGCACCCAGCTGAAGTGTGAACAGTTTGAGTCAAATGTGTAAGCAAGTAGAGTCAACTGCCTATGCGGATCGATCTAGAGTAGCACGTATCAGGCTCACTGCTTTTGAAATTGACTGGGTCCATTTAGCACCCCTCCACTTAAAGATCTTCTGATTTATTAAAACTAAATATTGTATTTAAAAAATTATATGAAAAGGATAAAATAAAAAATTAAGTAATTAATTTGATTAAATAGCCCCATGAATTGAACCCTTGGCCTTATGGCACCCAATCAAAGCCTAAACCAACTAGACTAGGCATCTAGTTGAGTTAGTAAAATAGATTATACTTATTAAAGTAAATTTAACACCTTATCTAATTAATGAGATTTGATTAGAAGATATGGTTTCCATAACTAATAGGATTCTACTTTATTAAGATAACATAATCAATTAGAATCTAAATTCCTTATTAAAAGGGATACCTAGCCACTAACCTCCTCTACCAAACTAAGAAAAAAACGCACAACGATTTCAGCATGGGGTTTTTAGATCTTGTTCTTGGAGATTTCAACACTCTTCAACACACGCTTTTAGATATTTCTTCATCCGAGACCATGTGATTTGTAACTCACTTCAAATCGTGCTAGAGACTATATTTTATGTCTTAAAATCTCTGATTTATATGATCTATTCGTTAAATCATGTGCTTTGTTTTCAAAGAGATGTTATTGCTGTAAATTGAAGTTAACGGAGAGATCTTGATAGATTAATGATCAAAACATGATTTTTATATGTTATGTTGCATAGGGTTATGTTTAAATTGGTAAGATGAATTTTTCCAAAGAAAATGAAAAAAAATGATTTTTTTAATGTGAATCAGTGACTGAACAGAGGTCTGGGACCTCTGGGTTCCAAGATCTACTGGTATGGCTATCGATAGGTCAAGAACCCAACAATATTTGATCAGACAGTGAAATCGGACTCAAAATTGACGTGAAGATGAAAAACAAGGTCTTTTGGTCTCTGATACCAAAATTGATGTGGTACAAATAGAAATTAAGGATGAGATTCATGGAAGAACAAAAGGATTCAGGCCTCTCACCACATTTGTAAATCGCTCACTTAATATCCAAGTCTTTAGCAAATCATCATGTCAAAACTAGGTTCAATATTTCAACATTAAATTAATCCCAACAAATAAATTTACAAGTCATATATATAGAAACAATTGCAACTAAAATAAAACTCAAACTCAAATTAACATAGCCTAGAGCAAATAGAGAGGTCCAGACAGTGAATCGGACTCAAGCATCGCATTGCTTACGAAAATATCTTCCAAATTCTTATAGGATTCCCATCAAATATGAATGTACGAGTAGATGTTATTGTAGACAACCCTTTGCTCAAGCAAAAGTCCAAAGGTATATTTGCATTTTATCCTTTCCTCCAATGACCAAACCATGGATATTAGTCCAATTATATATATCTAAATTAGCTACAGAAGTCAAATTTTTCTGTTGTATGTACAAGGCTTGAGGATATGCTTCGTTTGCACTTCACATGCTAAAGTGCACGTCTTACATGCTAGTTTGCATCATATTTTCCTCAAAAACCTCTAGGCATTCCTGGTCTGCACCTTTTGAAACACCAATGCCATCTTTATTGAGGAAATTACAATTAGAGGAAGAGATACAATAGTTGACAGAGTAAGAGATGTCGTGCTCTATTCATGATGACTTGTGGTTTTGTCATTTAAATTTAATCACTGTCAATACTAAAGGTCAAATGCGGCTCACTGAACACAGTATGGAAGAAAAGTTTCACCCTACAAGTTGCCAACATCAAATTTGTGAAGGTTGCAAACTTGGAAGAAACAAAGATACTCTTTACCAAGAAAAGTCATTGACAACCATGGAAAGTCTCTAACTTATTCATGTCAGTTTATAGAAGATGGCGCATTAATTAGTCCGATAACAATAGAAATTCTGTCTGATGATTTCTTGGGTCTATTTTCTTTGTTTAAAATATAAAAAAAATGAATTATTTTTTTAATTAAAAATAGCAAGTACTGAAAATAATCAATTATAGAAAGTGATTAAAGTAAAAGAGAGACGAGACCAAGATAAATAATCAATAATGGTTTATATAATTTTAGAAACCTTCCGTAGGATGCAAACTAAAGAGGAAGAAGCAGACCATAAAATATAAAGGATACACATTAGAAGAAAGGAGAGAGCAGTTTGGCATTACCTGGGCTCTATGAGAGTGAAAGAATTGGCGCTTCTGCAAAAGTTGACGGCTGCATTATAATTTTTAAAAAAAAAAACATATCAGTACTATAACAACTGCTACAGTATATTTAATGCTGCCAGGTAATAAGCAGCATCAACAAAAGGTGATTTTTTGTTGAGGCCGGGGAATGAAAAGTGATGAGTGTATGCTTTATTTAATGTACAGAGTAAAGGGCAAAGATTTGGTTGGTGTACTTTCTAGGATCAGCCCGTTCAACAGATAATTTACGTGTCTTGGCAAATTGCAGCATAGTAGGGGGTGCAAGCTTGCTTCCAGACACTGGTTGACCATACTCATTGCTTGTAGAAGCTTGAGCTGTAGCAGTGCATTCTGCAATATCAGGGCTGGATGACACAGGTTCCGCATGCCCCGCAGCAAGATGGTTATCCGAGCCATAGCTTTCAGATTTATGCCTAGCAGAAAGAATTTCATGGAACAATGCCTTGGCAGGCCCATAATCCACTCTATAGGAACTTCCACCTGTCGCACATATCATTATTCACCTTAAGATTTATAAAGCTTAGCATTTTCCAATGTATATCAGACTATAAAGGACCAAAAAAGTACAAACCACTGAATCCATTGGGAACCTCGCATCGAGTAGGATAACTGAGAGGCCTATGGGTGGAACTAATGCCAGCATCCTGTAGATAATCTGCCGAGTGTTGTGTAGCTTCTGGTGAATCTACTTCTAAAACATGGGGGTGCACATGATTTACATTTTGTATAGCATTTTTGGATTTTCTAGGCCTCTTGTGCTTTGATCTGATGATTTAAAACATTTAATTAACTCACTGGTTTACAGAACTGAAGATAAATTTGAAAGAGAATTTCAACAATTTAAAAAAGTACGATTACCGGTAAAAAAATGTTTGCAATCTTGGGTCAAATCCATCTGAAACAACCTACAGAATAATACAGGCTTTTTGTAAAGCAGTTTAAAGAAAAACCTAGACAAGTCACTGTACAAGAAAACATCCTCCAAAACTGTATACACATCCTTTACATAGCTTAACTAGCTCTTCTGTGACCTGTCCAACATTTAAGAAGCAAAACCTACCTATTCCATTTTACAATGATAATAGCATGAAAAATGAAATAATTGAGTCATAATTTCCACCCTGATTTCATTAAGTGACCAGATATCCTAGCTTAACTAGTTTTACATACTATATGATAGATATAGTAGATCATAGTGTAGCTTACAAATCATCAAACTCCAAGAGAAGAAAGAAAAATTTAGGATCTATGCCAGCGACACACAAATAAAGTGGGCGAGGGAGAGAGAAACAAAATAAAACTTGGCATTGCAAATGCAAGTATGATGAGGTGCACTGGCCAAATGCAATAACCAGCGAGTTCTGTGGCTTGAGGGTCAGACCTAAGTTATGCACACAGTTTAATGCAAAGCAAGGACCTGGCTTGAAGGGAAGAAGTGGCACTTTATTTTGAAATATAAGTAATATAAGAATCAGTATCGATGTCAGCTGATGGTTTACGGCTATTGGAATCAGCAATATCAGGCATATCATATAAGCAATATTAGCAATATCAGACTGACATTAAACTGTATAACGTGGTCCATTTACCTAAAATATCGATACAGTATTTGCAGTACATATCGGCATATCTAAAACCTTGCTTTAAATCACTTTTATGCAATTAAGAGAGTTAGAGCAGGTACCTCTAAATTCATTAGCTTCCTCCCAATTACATAACAGATATGAATCTATGAGAATATAGATTCTCTATAACAAAATTTGGGTTCATGAGATATTAAATAAATCGAAGACCGCAAAAATTCTTTGCTACTACTTTTATAATTATAACTTCTAGGAAGCTTACAATTTACTGTTATTGTTCCCACGGTTGACTCATGCCCCCATATGACCTACGAGATACCAAACTTCTATCTAATTACGTTGAAATGGTTTCAATTTGTTTCCCTTTTCTCTTATTTTTAGGAGAACTGAATGTGCTTCTTTGCAGAAAGTGAGCCAAAACTATTTGCTTAAGACAGTGTTATGAGATTAATCCATTTTTATAAGCATCTTGACAGTTCTTACATGTGCAACCATGTGCAGAAAACTACTAACTTCTAAAATGGATAGGTTACAACTGCATTATATAAGTTATTCAACTTCCAACTAGTTCTGCAGCTTGGTAGGATTCCCAACCCTAGATACTTCACAACTCTGGACCTCCACATATTAGGACTAAAAAGAGAGTCAGAGGCCGTTCACAGATCATACTGGACAAGAGTTTGGGTTGAAAGTCAACAGATAACATATTTCATTTCCAAATGCCTCAATAAAAATTTGTTCATCAACAGCAAACTAAAATCATACACAGATTAGGACTGAAAAGGGACTCAGAAGCCATTCACACATCATACTGGACAACAATTTGGGTTGAAATTCAACGGATAGAATGACACTTCTGGCTGCCTCAGTAAAAAATCTGGTCACAACTTCACAATTTTTATCTGCAATTTGGCATATTTATACAGCTCCAAATTGCAGTATGACCTTGAAAAGCATACGTGAAAGCCAAGTAATCCTCAAAACAAATTTTATAGAGAACCGAGCAAGATGTACATGGAAGCTAATACTCGGAGCAATTTAATTTCAATTTTTCTAGCATTACAGAAAATAATGAAAAAAAAAAAAAAAAACAGTTTCTCCAACAGACCAACACTAACATTAAATGGTAGCACTTGAGTAATTTTAAAAGTCTACTGTAAAGTTGGAAGATGTTATATCTTATCATTGCTATATTCAAGGCAATATTGAGTCCTTAATATCACGTTAAACTATAAAAAAAAAACATTCATAGAAGAGGCTAAGTATATTCAACTGTATTAAGCTAAATTAATGGCAAAAGGAATTACACCCGTCTTTTCAAAACAATGTTTGCTCAGACAGTTTCTTATTAACTAGGCCAACACCAGAACTATGGATGGTCAATACATCTTTTGGCCTTTGGATATTACATAAAAAGCATTCAGCATTTCAGCCAAGTGTAAACAAGAAGACACTCCTTGAACAATCATTTCTCAGAAATAGAGATAACGAATGCTTCAAATAACAACTATATACATAATGCTTGCATCCATCGAGGCCATATAATGCACAATATTCATACCAAACAGAAGTTCATAACATTCTAGAGAAGAGTTCTAGAGCAAGTATCTGCGAATAGAATAGTAATATATTTCAACAGAGAGAGAACACATACCTCAGATTTCCAAACATCAGTTCTAACTGAAACATTCACAGTTTGATACTCTTCAGTTACCTGCATAAACAAGAACACAAATTACAACAATCCATTAACCTAAACTTTAAAATATGACTGGAGATACATAAAGTTTACCAACCCAAAACTCAAAATTGAATAAGTCGTGACAGGAGAACAAATGACACCTTAGTCCCTACAAATAGCATAAACACAATATCAGAAATGGCATGCATTAAAAGCCGAAATCTGAGACTCGGATAGAAGAAGAATAGAAAAAAGTGCATCAGCTAGTACAGACTTTAGAAATATTTTGCCATGAGTACCTTAAAGCATGCGCATCGGACCAAGCAAAATGGACAGGAGAAGTCTTCAGTTACTGTTTGTGAATGATAAGGAAGATCAGAACTAGAATCCAACGGGGGAAAGAACCAATACATAAAAATTACAAAAACAAGAAGAGATAGACAGATCAAATTGATTGCAGAAAAGTTGACCTACCTTGCAAATGATGCATCACTACTAATTCTAGGCATCTGACAAAAATGTATACACTGTCCTTGCTATAGAAAAATATACAGACAAAACCTGTTTATAGACTTTAGAGGTCGCCTCACTGTTTATCTCATATAGGTAGTCAAAGAAGCCATAGCCAAATTATTTTTAAAAAAAAGAAAAATCAATTCAAGCTAGCGTAGAGACAAAGGCCCATTAACCTTTAGTGGATATATGGTAAATACGAATGAAATGATGAAAACCTAATATGACCCTAAAGGTGAAACCCCTTTGGAGTCAGATCCAACAGTATTTAACCACCTATCCATCTCCCATTGTTTCCAACATAGGGCTAAAACCCTATCCTTTTCCTTTGTCTCCTTATTGTCCGTAGTATGAGCTTTTAGGAGCCAAACTCAAGCCTAAACCTTAACAATCACCTTAATAGGATTAGGACAATAACCATGGTCTGTCACACACTTGTGAATACGTCTTCAATCACTGATTGTGTAGAATGTCATGACTAACTGTAACACCACCAAGATCTAAAGCTACTGTCCTATCCTATTACACCATAATACAGTTCCAAATTAGCAAGCAATGTTCTAAAGCACAATTTCATTATGCGTGCATAGAGAGTGCATATGCATAAATGGATTATGCAATGCTCAAATGAATTAAGTAAAATTAGGCATAATGAATATTTTAACATATAAAAATATAATAATGCACACATATCTAGATATATTAAATGCTACAAAATCACAAAAATATTAAAAATATATGGAAATATTAAAAAACTCAAGTATAATACTATTTTCAATAATATCGAGACTACAATGATAAATCTCATCAATGTTGTAAAACATATTCTTATAAAAATTTATTAATGAAGAAATTGTTTTCATAAACTCTCTTCTCCTAGAGAAGGGTAGAAGAGAAGGGGAGATGTCTTAGAATTGTATAAGGATTAGGATTTTGCCATATTGAGTTTTAGGTTGAGTTCATTTTTTAGTTTTGCGGGAGGACAGCCCAACATGGACCATCCTATTTATAATAATAATAAAAGTACAAATAAGGTGCAAAGGGGTTACCAAAAGTAATCCATATGCTGAAAATACAAATAAAATGAACAAAGTGGTAGTTAAATAGAATCAGCCGAATGGTAAGCCATGAGCAAATGGTTGACGAAGAATCTACTTTTGGAATAAAATAAGCTGCTAAGGAGGATTTGAATTGAAAGATTCTCATATTACGCTCATTCCAATAGGGAAATTAAAACGCAATGAGGCTGAGTTGTCTGCAAATTCTTCTTTGATGCCATAAGAATAGGGCCGCAATATTATCCGGAGAGGTCATAATGTTAAAGGTCATGGTGGAAGTAGTCCCACATAATTTGAGCATATGGAAATTTGAGGAAAATGTGGTCTGTTAACTTTAGCTATGTCTTGCAGAGGACACAATCGAAAGAAGGCGCGATGTTGCATCGAGAGAGCTGCATCGAAGAGTAAACTACCAAAGGAGTTTTGATTCTCCAAATTGTGAAGCCCGCTTCGTCAAAAAAGGATGGTGGGAGGAGATGATATTGAAGGAAAGAAACTACAGAAACATCAGATGAAATAGGCGAGTCAGAGATCGGCTCAATTTACATACAGGTTTGATATCAGAGATCGGCGAGTCAGAGATCGGCTCAATTTACATACAGGTTTGATATCCTCCCACGCATAACACCCACTCCGTGCTTGTTCTTTAACCAAGAATTTCATTATGGGCTCTAATAAAAAGGTTCATTAACTATCTGAAAAAATGTAAATACTCATAAAACAATGCGACCTAAAAGGGGCAACCCTTGAGTTGGGTCTAATTGTATCTAAATATCTATCCATCTCTTATTGTTTCCAACAAGGGATCAAAGTCCCGTCATTTGCCTATTGTCCATCTTGACATGTGAGTTTATGAGCCAGATTCGATACACAATCTTAACAATATGTAGCATTTTGATTCTAAAAGTAGTTTTCAACTACAAAACCGTATCTTTAGCAGTTCCAATCATTCCAATATGACAAATATCCACTTCAACTTGAGAGCTACAAAAGTCCTTTTGACATGGACCTTTTCATCTAAGCTATAGGTCACTTGGAGGATTAGCCAAGGAAAGTATCAAGCCATGATTAGGTCTCCAAAAAAATAAAATAGAAAAGTAAAAAAAGAATTCCTTAACATGGTTAGAAAAGTAAAAAAAGAATTCCTTAGCATGGTGTGACTATTGGTTAGGGACATGAACACAAATTCGGATAAGAACTCGGATACGGACATGGGGTAGTATTTGTATAAAAAAAAGGACACAGATACAACAAAGACAATAAAAATATATATATAAGTATACATTTTTCTATTATAACATTATAAGTTTACTAAAACATCCAAAATGAAAGCACTGATAATACATGGGTCTGTACCTCCTCATTCCTTTACAAAGGACAAGTCTCACCATAAATTATACATTTATGTCTTTCTCTCACCTTTTATAAACAAATATATAAAAAAAAAAGGTGGTGACAATAGTAGGTCAAAAATTGGCATAGAATATAATTACAAAAAATCATTTTATATAAAAACCAAACAAGATTCACGTTAACAAGAAAACATTAAAGAAACTTATGAAACTGACTAAGTATAGATAGATGTTATCAATTTAGTAATACTTTTTTTTATTTTTCCAAACTATTTAACTCTAATTTTTCAGACAAAACACATAAGAAACTCGGACACCACAATAATACGACATTTTTTTCCTTTATTTTATTGAACGTGCCGCGTGGCGATATGTTTTTTGCCATGTCCATGTTGGACACGTGTCCAACATGGACAGATCATTCTCAACAACATATCCGTGCTTCTTAAATTAGCATCGTAATATTATTTTACAATTTTCATGGTCAATTATCATCATAGCTCAGGCATGTGATACAAGCACATGCTCCTAATTGATGAATATATATGCTTACAACATGTGGTGATGAAAATATATGGCAGTTCGCTGAAGTTTTGACTCAACAACAAAACTTAGAATATGTTTCTCATTAGCATATATTTTTGTAGATGTTTAAGCTGGCTTTCGTACGCAAATAATAAGCACCCTAAAAGTAAAATACTCGAACTAAAAGAAACGAGTAATTACTTTCCCTGCAAAGAAGTGCATAATAGTTCTCCTTGTGATATAGAAAGTGGCTCCATGTGCATACATGATTAAATAAAGGTTGTGCACTTAGAGGGTGTAAACAAGTCCAAATATAGATGGGTATAGAGGGCCGTCTAAGCAAGTCCTAATATAGATGGCTATATGTGCCCTACGGAGCATGGATGGACAGCCCAAACTTCAGTATAGAAACCCTCCTGCATACCATAGGTATGTGAAGCAAGAGCAGATCAACTCTAATGCTTGTTTTGATGGACAAAAGTCAGCAAATGGACACATGAAATGTGTCAACAGTTCCTTTAACATAACTCAACAAAAGGGACCATATATAGAACTTCTCTACTTGCAAGAAAAATTCCTCCTCTTTGTCACAAAGACATAAAAAAACATAAGTTTTTCTTTCCTATTTCCAAACAGTCGCATTGGACCAATAATCCATTTTCACTTGATCCCAATAAATTGGTTTAATTAATAGTAAAGATGGTCATTCACATAGAAGGTATGCAGTTTTTACTTGTTCTCATGTTGAAAGAATAAAGGTTGCTAGTTGTTTCCGCTTTCCTGATCAAAGTTACTTCATGTACCAACAATATTTGAAAGGTGAGCTTAAAGGTTTTCTGCATTCCCCCACCAAATTGTTGACAGCTCGCAATAACCAGGAAGACATACTATCAATAAAAAATTTCGCTTTTATGTAACGATTTCTACCATTATATAGAAATGGAAGGTAAAACTTATTTCTAGGAATATAAAGTTGAATTTCATAAACATCAAATACACAAACTTACTATTGGATTTTGCCCAGAAATAACTCATTTTGATGTTTGCTTTCTATGAAAGTACGCACGTTTTTAAATAATAAATTAATAGAAATTACTAAAACTTCAAACAATAATTTATGGAAAATAATTTACATCTTAGGAAACATCTTGATTTTTTTTTTTTTTTGTTTAACATAAACTGACATAATTCTTCATTATATAATAAATAATCTGGCAGCTAGACTTTTAGTTTCTTCAGTATTATATTAACTGATAGCTTTGGTATTTGTTTAGGCAAGTATCATGTATAGAATGATGGAATTATACTGTAACATGCTATAAAACTATGCTACTAATGAGCGAGTTCTCAGGATATATTCTATTACCGTAGATGGTGTCATAGTGGCATTACTTATACAAGGATGGGTTTCTAAGAAAGTGCCACTCCAGCAGTATGTACTACAACCTTCATACAATACAGAGATGGACATCTAAGGAAGTGCCTCTCAAGCTCACTATTATTACAACTTTTGAACATACGGGGACAAACATCTAAGGAAGCACCTCAAGTGATTCTGTTTGCTACTTGAAGCTGTCCACCATGATACAGGATGCAGAAATTAATACTTATCTACCACTGGTCCTTTGTATTGTGAAGTGTCGAAGTAAGCAGAAACAAAAAATAAAAAGCTAACATGAATAAGAGCATGGTAGGAATGCACATGAATATAATTGAACAGCCAAAGAGCATGGTAGGAATGCACATGAATATAATTGAACTGCCCAAGACAAACAAAATCCGTCCAGGCAGTCCAGTTCCTCTTTTATCCCTTTGAATACAAGCCAAATCTCTCTTGAATTATTTTTATTTAGGCCTTTCATTTGACAAAGTGTTAAGCAAGTATTTCAAACATCAGTTAGATTTACCATAAGTTTGTCAGCAATCATTTGGATACTTACCACATTAAAAATTTAAAATGCAAACTCCAATTGAAGGGTCTAAATCATTTGGTCTATTGTTCTAGTTTCGGTTAACACTAAAAAGAGTCAATGCTGCTAAGATGCAACATAAAAGCTTTATTATGGAAACAAAAAACAAATATGGATGTACAGGAAGATTCACAAACCTATGCCGACATAAGCCAACTTTTGCCATGGCATTCTATGTGTACAGGAAGACTCACAAACCTATGCCGACATAAGCCAACTTTTGCCATGGCATTCTATGTGTACAGTCCAATGTCAGGACATGCTAAAATGAAGTTTTTACTTAATGATGCATAACACATTAAATGGCATGAACCCTTGAAGAAAGAGAAAATGTGACAAAATAAAGTACTAAAAACAAGCAGAGGAAAAATAAATGTTAAGAAAAGATTTGACAGTGGATACCTTCAGTCTTTTGCAGACTGTTGTTGTAGTACTTGTAATTGAAGATGACATTCCCAGTTCTTAATCTAAATATATAAATAATTTAATTCAGCAAAGAGAAGAAGGCATTCAACAAAAGAAAAAAGAAAAAAAATTAAATGAGATCAATATGTAATCCAGTCAAAGAAGTTAACAGTAAAAGGACATATTATCCAAAATCCATTAAGAGGACATCAAGATGGCCAAACATAACTTGAATGAGAAGCATCTCATGAAGA
Organism: Dracaena cambodiana; assembly: GCA_036321105.1. Taxonomy (NCBI): domain Eukaryota; kingdom Viridiplantae; phylum Streptophyta; class Magnoliopsida; order Asparagales; family Asparagaceae; genus Dracaena; species Dracaena cambodiana. The sequence goes on from JAYEPQ010000007.1 coordinate 4,703,125, forward strand.
ACTTTATGTACAAATTTGGCAGACGTGTTCAATAGGATATATAATATTCACCATAGTGAATCTATGAAAAATAAGTTACTGGAAGGAGATTAAGGATGAGAAGTGAAAAATATGATGTTTCCTCAGCGTTTCTACTTTCTCTGTATTCCCTCCATGGTCAACCAGCTCTTAATCTTTCTGTTTATTTCCAGTTTATATCACCATCTTTATGTGTTATTTCGATTCTGCCACTGTCATACTTCTAATGCTTAGAATTAATAATTTTAAAGCTTAAAATTCTAAACTTTTCATCCAAAATTATATAGAGAAAAGAAGGAAGAAGATTCCCATCACAGTATTTAGGACATTGGATCTTAAAATGTATAAAAGGAGATACCGTTTTCATCTCTAACCTCCTACCTTCACCTTTCCCTTCAGAGCTCTTCCTCTTCTCCTCACAGTAACTATTTTCTCCTTTGTAGCTAATGTTACTCTGGGCAGACCCCTGATCACCAAGTCCTCACAGCTGTCACTATAGGTGATATCCATTGTCACCATCCACAATGCTAGGGACACCCAACACAACCAGAGCTTGACCAATCCTAATTCCTGGCTCCCATTAACATTATTGAAGTTGCTATCTGGAACTTGTCTCCTCTGTAATTAGTTACATCCAGTATAACTGAGATCCTCATTGATATAGTAATCGGGACTGTAGATAGCACGAACACTTTAATTATGAAATTGTCATGTCAGATAACGTGTTGTACATGACACGTCTTGCCATGTAATGCAATTTTATATTTATGTTCTGAGAATTTATCACGTGTCGCTTTGTTGTGTCGTGTCGCATCCATGTCAACATGATTGTGTCTGTATAACCTACTTGTGACCATTCATATTTCAAATGTCATCAACTCTATCGTCTTCTTTAATCACCCCCGTGCCTTTGATTTGCTCATGCTCAACAGGGCTTCTTTGCCCACACCTAATACGACCTACATAGTTGATATCATATCTCATCATGATTTAAAATCCAAATGATTTACTTCCTAAATTTAAAGCAAGTTTTTCCCAAACAGCCATTTACATTCTGAATTACAAATTCTGAAGTTTCTTGATGCTACAACCCAAATAAACCAGAAATAATAAAAGTAGACCCACCATCAATAGAGCAAAATATCACATACTTGAATCTGCTTCATGATGGATCCCAAAAGTGAAAAAAGTGCTGAAATAGGGTTCACATGGAGCTGAAAATACCCATACATTAGAACGTACATGTCTAAACTTAGATCTCTCCAAGATTTTTACAATTTTCCTAGAACACGTATAATTATGTCTGGTGTAGGAGGTTTTCCCTACTCTAGAGTTTTGGGGATTTTTCTCAAGGGATTGATTTGCTTCTCAATTTTGGATTTGGCTGGATTTAGACAGACTAACACCTCTGAATTGATCAGTTAACATCTCCTTCATTAGGCACCTGTTTTGCATAAACTTGAAGTAGTATCAAAAATAGTGAAACAATCTTTCAGATGGTACTATTTGCATCCCTAAATTCCTTCTTCAAAGCTCCTAGAAATTCGTAGAAGTTGGTTAAGTTATTGGTACTTGCTAGATATATGATTGTGTGGAACTTCATTTGATACGCGTAGATCCTCCTGGAGCAATACTTCTTCTTTTATATCGAAGCGTTCAGCCCCCACAAACTCAATTCCATGGTTATCTTTCAAGAATGAGTTTTTTTAGTCGCCACACATAGTTCCTCTTTCCATAGTAGTTGCGTCCTGTCTTTTGCAATGAGATACAACATCCAGTTATCACCTTAGATATGCTACAATGGTGTTAGGTTTACCTTCAACTACTGGTCAAACCTACTACTTGACTTTTTTAGACATGAGTGTAGTCCCCCAGTGTCCTAACGTCAATGTATAAAGATCCTCCCGGATCAATATAGAAACTTATTCAAGTCTAACTGACTCGTGTAGGCTCATGGAGAGCAAGTAAACCCCAGTGCTGACTTGTAGGGCCCGAGTCGTCAATCCAACACAGATAATCTCTCAGGTCAGATAAATATACTTGGTTCTCTCTTTTACAGGATCCTATTTTGATATGTCAGAAGTCATTAAGACTGAGGTCAGTCTTGGTTTATAAGAAGATTGACCTGAGTAACTTATTTAATAGTTTATTAAATAGATCAGGATAGGGCATGCACTTCTAACCTGATTATGCCTGATAAACGATAATTGGTATTTTCTGATGCAAGTTTTACAAAATGTAAATGCATGCCAATGAAGTTTTGAAAATAGCACACTGTATAGCATAGCAACATTATTTTATGTAACATGTATAAGAAACAAAAGAAAGCATGTGCAATGTTCCATGCAAAAGCACACACACCAGTACACTGTCTAGCATATTTTACATATAAGTACTTTGTCTACCCACCCTCCCTACACCATCATCTGCGAAATTCCCTCTGATTTCAATTCATAAATTCACCAAGTGAAAAACCTTCGGAATTGATAATACAATGATGAAAGGCTTCGCCATCTTCCTACTTCCAAGCAATCCATCTTCAAATCACCAAGCAGTAAGCACTATTGAATAACAATGAAATTGAACACACAAATAATGTGAACTGAATTGGAAACAGAATGCTTCATATAGCTAAACTGCAAGTAAAAATTAACTTATGTTACAAAAATACAAATAGACAACAATACATGATAGGTACGAACCACTTCATCCCTCTAGATAAGCCCCTAGGAACATTCTCCAATAAACATGGACTAAATTCATCAAGGCAGACCATAAGCAACTAGTGGGATATAAACTATCTATAAAAAAAACAAATTCAACAAATTAAGTTACCTGATTATATGAGGTAATGATGATACAGGAATATTATCATATGAATAAGAATCGTAAGGAGACTTCTCTCTTGCTCCAACCTCTCGTGCACGGATAGTCACTTGTACTTGGAACGAACTCTTCAGAGGAACAATCTAACAATTATAACAGTGAATATACATGCATATATTAAAAGCACAATGAAATAAACTCACTTTGTAATCTGAGCTATGAGTTCTGAAAGCCAGGCAGTTATCCTTATTGAGAAGACTGGGCTACAAAAAGTCAAAATGGGTATTACGCAAATCAGTATTACTGAACATATTCACATCAGAAGACCTGTTCATGTAGATAAAACTCTCTGAAAGAATACGCAAAAACTTCGAGATAAAAATGAGGTTCTACATTATTCTATCAACCATCCTACACATATTAATGAAAGGGTACCTTCAGAATGCTAACCGAATCATTCAGGAATATTTAGAATTGCTCATGCTTGGAGAGGTATGGAAGAATAGCAATGGTTTAACTAATACGAAGTGGATCTGAAACCAACCAGCTTCTCATAAATGGATTAGGAAACCAATTGATTCTAACCTTTTTCTCCCCCTCTCTTATCTCTCATGAGGTGCTGGCGAGCTCGTGACCAACGGTAATGGGCAGTGATGACACTACCGGACGAGCATAGCAAGTCCATCGGAAGACAAGGCTATTGGAAAACCATGGTGAGGCCTCTAAAACCTGATCCGTTCTCTGTTCTCTAGCCTGATTCCTCTATTTTCTTTTTCTTTTTTTTGCCTGACATACGTGGGCGTCGGGCAAGGGTTGCCCACCCCGCATCCATCGCCACCTAATGCCTTATATTTAACAAGTGTTATCTGGGATCAAACGTGAGTATGAAATCTATGCAATGCAAGGATTGGGTCCTAGCTTGGGTTGCCCGCAACTTACAAGATAGCTGAAACATGTTTAACGTGGCCCCTATACATCCATAAGGTGGTGTGTAGTTCATGTAAACTGTAAACCCAACACGCATGGGGGAATAATCAAGAATTCAAATGAGATTTAGCTAGTCTGATAGCAAGTTTGGGAAAAAGTGAAGTACACCTTCATTATCTGAACCCAAGGGACCAGATTAAATCCAAAAAAAAAAAAAAAACAAAGAAAAGAAAAATCCCAGAACTGTTCCTTTAAGTGCCAACTAACAAGCAATTCTACAATATGGATCAGTTACAAATTCTTGCAACATGCTATGCCCCCAATATGGTACTTTATCGTATCATAACTTGCTCGAATAAAGAACAACTGAACAAGAACTTTCTTTTTGCCTTTTATGCATAACTCTATTCACATAATTTTATCAAAACACTATCAACTTTCAAGTCTCTCCAGTCAACAAATCATCTCACTGATATATGACTTCTCAACCCCAAAGTACAGGTACACAGGAGACACAGGATGGTACGTCTTAGTTCTGTGGAATGAGTGAGAGATCCTCAACACTGTACTCAATTCCTTGCCACTTTCAGATTCTTTATGTGTTCATTTAAGGAATTTTAAGATTTATTCCACAATTCAAGCTTGACTCTAATTCTAGGCCACCTAAGAAGTTCTACACCCATACACTAGTTTGCCTTGCCTTTGTGACATGTTATAATCTCAAGATGAATTTATTTCTGAAACCTGCACTTTTCACAAGCTGGTTTACCCTGCATTTTCTTAACCTTTGGCATTAGTAATTGCATATGATCTCTAGAAGAAAAAAAAACAACTCATAAACATCTCAACTACTAAACTAATGCAAGAAAATGTCCACAATGAATAATCCTTTTTGTCATGAAGAAAGCACGAGGCTTAGAAACGAGATTGTGTGAGCGATCAACTAATCTTTTCTCCATCAACGTTTCACCCAATGGTGAGGCAATGTTTTTACATAAAGGTGTCGATCCAAAGTATACATACTTTATTCTGTTTTTGTTAAGATTGCCTGATATTGTCCACAGCCAACACAAATTGGTTATCTTAAAACTTCAGGTCAAAGTGACTCTGGCATGCTATCTATCACTAGGTTCCAGGAGGTCCTATGTCAAACCTCACTACTCTAACATGCTATCTAATCACTAGGTTCCAAGAGGTCCTATGTCAAACCTCACTAGTAACTGATAAACATATTTAACCAATCCAATTTATTCTACCATCTGAAGTGACTTGTGCAAGTATGTAGTCATGTTATCTAGTATCCAGGCAATGGCTTTATGGAAGGTCCTTGGTTCAAACCTTACCATCTACCATTTAAAATTTATAATTAACCCATTTCATTCTGCCTTTCTAGGTGATTCATCTTTGTGCTGAGGGCTATCTATGTGGTCCAAAAGCCCATATAAGGGGACTATTATGATTGATTGATACAAATTGCCAGCCCATATTCCATCAATTAAGGGTTTAGGGTAAATTGGTTCTATGATAATTTCTAAGAACTAAAATTGCTTGAGACGATGCTGCCCCAATCCATCAACATATGTTTTTGATAAAGTAGTTTTCTAACAGTTTCTATGAAATAAATTACTAATCCACGACCCATCAGCTTACTCTTTGGCAAACTAGCTTTCTCCTATAGCTGAATTATTGAGATGAGATTCTTGATATGGCACAATAGACTCTCAAAACTAAAATTAACAATCCCCGTCATGATCTAACCCAAAATCAAACTGTTGGAGACTTGTTTCCATTCAGAACTTTCATTTTATCTCAGATCACCATGGAAAAGACTTCTCAACCATAATGGTTTTTGGTCAACAAGTGCTCCATACATTTGGACTACTGACTAATGACACAGGTTGTCAATTAACTCGTATTACAAAATCACAAGTGCTTTACAGGTACAACATACACATAGTTAAAGGATTGGCTGGGAACTACGACAAAAGTGCTAACATAATAGAAAAGAACTTTTTATAGAACACCAAGTCACAATTTGATATCGAACATTAAATTTGAGCATTTAGATCCTAATAAGCAAGGTGAAAGAATAGTTGACAGTGGAGTAAACTAGTCAAATTTAACTATGAAATAATAATCGTAGTGAAAGAAGAATAGAGGCTTTTTTTATCTAGAATAATAGGGTACAAAACAACCGAAAATTGATAAATAATAAGAGAGAAAAAAACAAGATCATTCTTTACTTTTATTATGCCAGACTTCAAGGTGAAAGAATATTTGAAGTGACATAAACTAGTCAAATCTAAATAAAAACAATAATAATATTAAAAGAGGTTCAGTCAGTTTTCATTTACAATGCTAGGGTATTTAAAAAAAAAAAAGATTTATCTTCATCTTGATTGCGCCAGGTCTTCCTAATTGAAAAATATACGAGGAAAAAAGAAAAAAAGCATATGATGATCACATCAGCTTACACAATGAAAGTCCATTATTAATTTTTGGATATAAGTTGCATCCATAATTAACCCGGAAAATTCGCAAAATACCTTTAGAATAGTTGGGTGCATATCAATTGTTGAAATCATCTCAAGTTTGTGGTTCAAGTTCCAAGTTACACTCTTCTCCAGGGACAAACAGAGTGACTCAATTGGTATCTTCCCCCAAAAACAATTCCCTCCAAGATTAGCTGCAATGAAAAAAAAAGTCAGGAATAATTCTTTGTTCCACCCATAGTTTGCAAAAGCCACTCATTGTTGCGCACTGAGAACAAGAAAAATTAGGCAGCCTATAGTATGCTCGTTTTTTAGCAAAAATCAAAGATGAAAAACAAGCAAGTGAAAAGCAGAGATGGAAAGAATTTAAACTACTTATAAAAGCAAAAGTTCGGAATGCGTCAAAAATAAAATTCATCTGTCAATTTTGCTGAAATTGGAATAAATTTTTTCTTCATTGTAAACTTTGGAAATATAAAAATACAATATGGACAATCTAGTACATATATTTACTTATCTAAATCAACATTGATTAATCTTCATGAACTCATCAATTTTTTATCTAAAATGACTGATGTTCTTCTAGAGAATTTAATTTTCATAACAATGTCTATATGTGATACAAACACAATATTTCCAACATAAATTAGAAATTTAAATTTTAGACCTTGGAAATGTATTATTGAGTAAGACCTTGCTTGCGAGTTCACAGATATATTATAATAATATGCATGTATAATTCTATAAACTGTCCTCTTTTAGATGAGCACTTGATATTTGATAAGCATATCATTTTATTAGAAGTATATTTGACACATTTGTTTATCCCTCTCTTATGTGATATATATATATATATATATATATATATATATATATATATATATATATATATATATATATATCACACTTTAGTCTTCAATATTTATTAGTTATAAATCCTATCTTGCTTGTTCTTATTCTCTTTATCATTTGTCCACTACAAAATTATGTTTAATTGACCTTTAGAAACTTTGGAAAAGTGAGATAAATAGGTTGTCATTTTCATAAAAGTATACACTATTCCCTTCCTAAGGTCAATGGGTATCATATGATATTGGAGGAAGGCCGTGAAAACTCCATCCTTCCCACTTTTTAATTCGATCGGACTTAACCATGTTGATATTCATTCCCTAGAGCTCTCCATACACCATGGACGTATCATGAATTCTGACCATTGACTACTTGTGTAATGAGTACAAATGATACTAGTGATCACTAGCCTAACAAGGAAATTGTATGTGACATCCTTTTGTTATGAACCTTTTAATCATTAGTACAAAAGCCCAAATTAAAGGAAGTAAACTGCATATATGCGGAGCAAGAGAAGTCATAATATTATATAATATAGTATTATATATAACACAAGGTGTGTGCTTGAGATATATGCACCATATGCAATATTTTCAATATCGGATACCGGTGATATATCCATCAGCAAAATTATATATCGAATACCGAATTCCAAACAATATATCATGATATGCTACTAAATACCGGATGTCATATAGGTGTCATATTGATTAAAGAATATCCATGTTATTACTTACATAAAACAATTTTAGGATCTTAGATGATACTTACGTTAATTTGCTCAAGAGACACAATACGCTCTAGAGTCGAGGGGAGGGAGGTCAACTTGAGAAAATGAATGGGCGATCAACTTGAGAGAGGGATAAAAAACTTATTGCGGAAAATGAAAGAGGGATCATTGTCGGGGCTCATGGGTTGTCGGTGCCCTCGAGGTTGTTGAGAGTGGAGAAAGAGAGAGAGCAGTGGGGCTCTCTGTCATGGCCTTTTCAATGTGATTGCTCAATCGAGCGAGAGTGGAGAAGAAGAGAATTAAAAGAGTTGTAAATTGTTGATCGTCTCATGAATTGTCGAGTCATCGTCCGAGCTCACAAGGTCATTGAGGCTCGATATTCGGTGCTAGGAGTAGAGAGAATTGCACAGCTTTGATGCAGCATCTTTGATACGGTCACTTGATCGAGCGAGAAAGAATAGAGAAAAAGAGATGCGAACAATCGAACCACTGATCGATTAGGTTTAAAGGAGAATAAGAAATTGGGGATTCAATGATATTTATATAAATAGTTTGAGTATTAAAGAGTTCGGGCTAAATCTAAAAGAACAAAAAAAAAGTAATATGTTGATCTCGTCAATACTTTCAATCTCGTTTACTAGGCGATATATCACCGCATGGTTGATATATCATGCAATATCGGTCCAAAACGAGAACCAAAAAATAGCCTTATCATATTGGTTTAGTCCCAAAACCTTTATACCAGTCAGTAACACCGATATACTGGCTGATATTTAAAACATTGATCACATGTGTGCTTGATGTGTATGCATCACATGTGTACTTGAGGTGTGTGTATGAGATGTGCTTGCATTTGTGCATGAGGTGACTGTTTAATAGTATGACCTAGCAGCTTGGTGTAGGGAGCTAAGGAAACACTGGAGGGATTGTTTTATGTGAAGCTTGATAGGATAACGAATGTATATGGGGGGGACCACCTAAGACTAAATCTCCACCACCTTCCTCTCTCATTCCCTCTCATTATCTCACCTCTATTGCTCCTTTGTTGGCTCCTTTGTTGGCTGAGGTGAATAAGATAGATGAGAAGAAACTGCAAAGAATAAAATGCCTGGGTACTTAGGACTCTTTTAGTGATCTTTCCACTATAACTATGAGCATATCATGGTATTATCATGATTATGAAGCTAAAGTATGAATTTACTTGAAATACTATTTGTCATAGAAGAAATTTGATAGCTCTTTTTTATTTGGCGCAATTCATATAAGCTCAACCTTTTATGTTCGACAATGGAGTTTCTCTTCATGTGCAATTACACATGCCAAATACTAGTCAACAAAATACACAAGTTTATGCATCTTCATCATGGAAACATAGTAGGCAAGGTGAAGATTCTACAAAGAAATCTTAGACATGAATAGTCATGTCATGTGTGTTAAAAGGATATTAGTGAAAAATTTTCATTAGGAAGAAGCATCATAGAATGTCCATGCTATAACATGCACATAATTTACTTTTAACTATTACAGCAGTGCAATTGATGTTACATTTTTTTAAAAGCTAGTCCCAAGCCAGGATTGAAGAAGAATGCATTAGCTACCCCATCCAGATAAAACTTAGATGGGTTTCTAGGTAATGAAATCAAAATGTTGGGCAGTTATGACACATGTTCAAAAAATGAATATAGCACAAACAGGAAAACTAAGATGGATGAATGGAAGCCTACAATGAGATAAGATAGGCAATGAGTTCATTTGCAAGAAGTTAGATATCATCCCTGTTGAGGATAAAATGAGGGGAAATGAATAAGATGGTTTGGGCATGAGCAATTAGGGTTGGCAAGTGGGTTGTCTAGGATCAACTAGGACTAGAGTTGAGCGCAAAAAATTTTGGATTGCAACAATTACAAGGGATATGATTGCGGTAAATAGTTGATGGACCAACACAGAATGGAATTAGGCATAAGAGAACTTAAATGTAGGCACTTAAGAAGGGTATGGTTGTGGCTAATTTAACAAGATGGACCTTAATAGAACTGAATGAAAGAACAGGATTAGATGGCCCTAAATAGAACTGAATGCATGAAAAGAAACCATGTGGTCGGGCCCTAAAACCAAACGTCCCTCATGTATCCGATCCTAAAATTTTGAGATAAAAGCTTTGTTGTCGTTGTCGTTGATAAAACACACATGATCTCAAACAACCTGTTCTAAAAAACCAATAAATTTACTCAGCTTCATTTTAGGTTCTCTGTAGATGAGCAAAGAATTTTTAAAAAATAATTTGCCACTACAATGTGTACATTGGAAGTCTCTGAAAATTGACAAAGAAGCAAACTGACATGACAAACCATGTCACGTACATAAATAGCATCCCCTAAGTTCCTTCACCTATTTAATTCTACTTTCGCACTCCTACTTTTCAACCCCTTTGGATATACAACAACTCTTAATAACCCCTCACATGCAAGAGAAGGATGGAATAAAATAAACAATATCATCCATTGCTGATGAAAAAATGTGTAGATGATTATTGGTTGACTTATCAAGATTTTTGAAAATTTCACTTCCAGACACAAATCATACTCCACTAGAAATGTTAAAAGTTGCAAGATTGTTGCCATAATGTAACTATTTGTGCACAAAAAATGTCAGTGGATCACGTTCTATGCTATTTAGAATTTGTAACTACAATCATCATACCTAGGATTGAGCCAAGTTCATCATTGTCCCATGGTAGACAGTTTTCGCCAGAAGTACCTTTTGCTTCTCCTATAATGAAGCCAGAATAAATTCGTTCAATGCAATTAGAAGGCAGCGTAAGCTAACTAGTAGGAATGAAATATGTCCACTTTGTGTGCATCAATAAGAATTGCATCAGTCCGTACCATTGCAGGCAAGGATTATAGTGAGATCACCAACTCGATCGCTAGCTGACAACTTTTTCATCTCTGGAATGATAAAACTAGCTTCAATTTTGTCTTTCATCACAAATTCACTGAAACGAGTCAGTTTGCATGCCCGATGAAGTCGATAAACTGCAGACAGCTGTTGGCCACCAAAGAAACAAGAGTAACACTATGGAATATGAAAACCATGAAACTAAAAATTCAAAACAGCAGAATCAGTACCTCCTTAGCCGTCATATCAACAACAGATCTAGCTAATATCACATAGAGGGGAAATGTGTTTTGTATCTGGATGTCTGCATTCATCTTCCCAGAGAGAGAAAAAGTCATTTGAATTCTGCATATATAAATACATAGTGATTTAATAACCTATTAGGATCATAATTCAAAGACAGATTCATTCGTTCACAAATGGAAAGGAAATAATTAATATAGCTCAAAGTTGTTATCGCCATCATCATCGTGTAAGTCGTCTCATAATGATAAAACAAAATCTAGGATAGACTATCAACCTCACACCAATCAAATGGGGATTATATTTCTAGCGAAGAAAGCTATTTAGGAAATAGGGACTTTCCATAGAAACCAGGAGGCAAATTGACATGTGGGTAAGTCTATCTTTTTTAGTCTTTCTCATGCAACCAAGAGTCAACAAGGACTTTGACTTGATCAGTTGAACACGTGTGACATTATTCAAGTCTCGTTGGGTTAAAGATTTCACTATTTCATTTTCAAGGGGTAACCATAAACCTGACACAAGGCAAACCTCGACTCAAACTCAGTTCGACATATATATACTTTTAAATATCAAAAAACACATGTATTGTATAGAAACTCTTTTTAATGAAATATGCATGTATGAGCAGGTTTTCCAAGTTCAGTACTAATTTAGGAGTCTTCTCTATGAGTAACTTAGAAATGATAAGGTCCACCCCAATGTTGAAAAAAACGCGTTACGTAACGCGTTAACGTAGCGAGCCCCCACCGCTCCGTAACAGGCTGAAATAACGCACTGCAGCGTAGCGTGCGTTTTTTTCTAAATAACGTACGTTATAACGCGTTATAACAGAACGCGTTATAACGTGCGTTATTTCCAAATCTTTATCGAACCGCACCCACGACCCGAAACCCGCTTTTTCCGACCCGAAACCCATTAAATCGCTCCTAAATATCCCGAACCCGCGATCTGCCCTAATTATTCTCCCCAAAATCTCTGCCCTCTGCCCTAATTCCCCCGATTCCCTCGCTCTCCGATTCCTTCGCTCTCCGATAGCTCTCGCCCCTCTCCCCTAATCCCCCCGATTCCCTCGCTCTCTGATTCCCTCGCTCTCCGATCTCTCTCGCTCTCCGATAGCTCTCGCCCCTCTCCCCTAATTCCCCCGATTCCCTCGCTCTCTGATCTCTCTCATTCTCCGATGCCCTAATTCCCCCGATCTCTCTTTGAGATAGTTCTTTCCTCTCTCCCCTCTCCCGATAGCTCTCGCCCTCTCCCGATAGCTCTCTCCCCTCTGCCGACGTCCCGATCCCTCTCTCCCCTCTGCGCCGATCTCCTCGCCCTCTCCCGCTCTTCCCTCGTCCGCCGCTGTCGATGCAGCCTCCGACGCCGCTGGTCAACTGTTCTCCCGATAGCAGGTAATTAACCTCATTCTCATTAACTCTCTCTCGCTCTCCGATTAGGTAATTAACTTCATTCCCATTTCTCCGGCTCAACCAGCAGGTAATTAACCTCATTCCGGTGAACTGTTCATCCGCCGGTCAACCAGCAGGTAATTAATCTCATTCCCATTTTAAATTTGACTGATTTGTTTTAATAAGACTAATTTGACAGATAATCTGATAATTTGGGTTATGGTATACTGATTATTTGTGATTGTTTATGACTGTTACTGACTGATATTTGGGTGATTTGTATAATTTTTATATTTGGGTGATATTTGGGTGATTTGTGACTGTATAATTTTTATATTTGTGACTATCAGTCAGTATACAAAGTTTGTATACTGACTGATCAGTCAATGACTGGATTAGTGAGTGTTAATGACTGAATTAGTGAGTGTTAATTTATTTTTTAATTTGTTAATGGAAATAGTCTTCGAGTGACTATTAATGACTGAAATAGTCTTCGAGTGACTATTTATTGATTTTGCAGTATTTTATATGATTTTTTAGATTTATTTACTTATTAATGGAAATTATTAAATACAGTTTTATATTTATTTTAATTAAATAAATAGAAAATTGCGTAACCTACGTTAAGCGTTACGTTATTTGCTACATAACCTAACAAAAAAAAAACGTTACGTTAACGTTATCGTTATTTTAAACATTGGTCCACCCTATCCACTCCATAGCTCAGATATTGTTGGTTGTGAATCTAACTTTCAATTACACAATTCGATTTTACAGTTCTTTTCATGATTCTCCACATAATATATATTTAATTTGGCTTCCTATGATTAGTATAATCTAACTTTTAACTGTACTTAATTGATATTTCAAACTTAATTAATATATCAAACGAATTGACTCAACCCATACCTACTCAATCTCTCTAAACCAATCAGGCTCAACACAATCCACAGACTCATTGACTTGGGATGAGAACTTACGAAGTTGCCTCAACCTGATTGCATCACAAACCAATCCAACTTATCCAATTTATAATCCTGAAAATCTATGAACCATATTTTTTCAGAAAGAAAGGGAAAAAAAATCTAGGCACCATATAAAGGCCAAGGAGATAAAGAGAACACTCTCCTGGGAAGTCAAAACGTAAATGCAGGGAAGACTAGTTTCAAATATTATCAATAGGGTGAAAATGAGTAAGGGTAAACCTTACACCGTTTACTCTTATTTTTAGAGAAAATGGAAGCTTTTTTCTTACCCATTTATCTAAGAGGGTAGGGTATATACTGAAATCCTTTTCACTACAAAAAAATTTCAGAGTCGTGATGAGAGTTGAGAGTATTGTTTCTTTATTCTAACACATCTCCACAAGTTGTTCTTCTAGATCTAAATCTGGACTTTGTACAGCAGTATTCAATTATTTTAAAATGCAATTAAATGTGAGCCTCGTGGGATTTGAACATGGGTTGCACTATACCATATAAAAACCCCTAATTACACTAAAACTCTAAAATTGCAATAGGTTTTGAGGGTTATTGTTTTAAATTCTAATCGAGTAAGTATAAAATTTTCTTATCCGGTCTATCGACTCGTATACCCTTATAAAATGAAAAACAAATATTATTATTATCATTAGTAGCATATAATATTAATTTCTTATCAATCAACCAATACCTTTTAAGAAAATATTAATAAAATAAATGATTAATTATAAGCAATGGACCTTAGCATCCAGTTGATTTAATTTCAACAAGTATGTTATTTTGAAAATATAAACTTTCCTTTCACTTATTATTTTAGTTGTTTTATTACGAAAATCACTTTATTAGTATTCTTACATATTTGTCCTCAAAAATCTCTTTATTTCTTAATATTCTTAACTGTACACCCTATAAGGTAAAAAAAAAAAAACTATCTTTACCCTATAGAGCAAGGTAATTGAAATTACAAATTATCCCTTAGGATAAGGGTAAAAAGCCAAGTAGCTAAGGAAAGGATAAGACCTTTACCCTACCACTTTCCATTACTAGCCCTCACTTTTACATAACACCAAGAAAGATATGCTGCAAAATGCACCAACATTACTTTTTTTTTTTTAGTAGAAAACAAATGGGCATGAGATGTACATGCAGGCAGAACCAAAGATAGCATAGCACAGGATATCGTACTAGACATTTCAATTAGCATCAAATACAATATCAATATCAAACCTTCATTACATCAAAGAATAGAAGTAAAAACAACTAATTCTAAGCAAATGGTTTGAGATCAGGGAAGTGATAATCCTGTAATCTTATAAGAAAAGAAAAGAACTAACATAAGCTTAGAAGATAGAATGTTTTTTTAACTTACATGCCTAATCATCTAGCAATAGTTGAGACAAGGGGAAAAAGAAGAATAATCTATGCAAGAACTGAAATACGGACAACAGTACCTTCGTTTGCGCTTTGCTTGTATCTTATAATGCAAACATCTCTGGAGAAACGATGGCTGCATCAGAATTCAGAATACATGATGGTATTAAACACATATATTTGACTGTTATAGAAGGATGATGAAAAAAAAAGGATACCTTGGAGATAAAAGCATAAAAAATGAAAAGTTTTTGCTACTAGATCACTCATGAGGCCAAGAGAAGAGAATTTACATTTCGTAAAGCACGACGTTGAAGAATATTGTAAAGTTCCACCGGCTTGCAATAGACAGTAAGACTCTCTTCAGCTGCATGACTCTCTTCAGCGGTCAATGGACTCCGAGACCGCTGCCGGCACATCTGATCTGTTGTTCTAGACTGGCTGCAGCTGCAAACCAACATTTCTGCTCCTCAAATCGAGTAACACCGAAATTGTTATTCTTCTAATAGTATAAAAGCCAGTCTCCACTTAAGTGAGACAAGGTCAAACTTAAGGTCAAACAAACCAGACATATTTCCATCATAATAAGAATGGCCTGCATAGAGACAGGACTAAGTAAAGACTTTACCTCCAACCTTCACCATTTCCACAGGCTAATACCGATTATGCGGTACTCGATGTAACAAATATGCTACCAAAATCCCATTAATTTTTCTGTTTACACTTTCAGTGACCCTTGCTCATTTAAGGGTCTACTCCTTCATATATGTTTTAGCATGCCAAAACAAGAATAGGGAAAAATACTCTATTCGACTCTTGCTTTATGTGACTTAAAGTTGAATGCACTCTCATATAGCCAATTTATCAACTTTTTTGCCTTTTTGTAGACTTTGAAGTTTAGGAGAGTTTGGGGTATCGACTTTATCTTTTAGGATTATGGAAAGCCCCTCCTTGTCCATAGTTTCCTTGGCAAGAAAATTGACACTATCTATGAGAGTGTTAATGCCACGTCGATGATCAATTGTAAAACTTAGTCAAACCATTCATGAAGCCTTGCTCAATAGCTAACCCTATCTCGATAGGGCAAGGCTTAAATGATAATGATGATGAATCAGGGAACAAAAAAAAATGGCATAACTCATTGCTATAATTACTGACAATGAACCAAACATACATTCCAAGTTCAAACCAAGTTATACATTATTGAATATCAATACACTTAGGTGTCTTTTTTAATAAAATGGGTATCTAATTGCTCTTATTTCACACAAAAAGGAGACGAAAATAGGAATCATTCAATAACTAAACCCAACACCATAACAATCACACAAATTGCACACAAACTGAACAACAATACATGTGATTGAAAATGACAATACATACGTGGTTTCACGAGTAAGCAAGCCTGGCATTTTGAACAGATCCCACAGCAATACAATCTGTCATAGCTCCCCAACCCTGACCATCTGCCCCGAGATTTCTCCCCAATCCTGCAAGAAAATAAAAACTTAATATAAGAAAATCTCAATCAACACCCTCGAATCAATTCGTAACCTAATAAAACACAAAAGAATCACAAATCCGACGCTTAGGGTCAGCGTTGGGATCTGATTCGAGCATTCTGAGAGGGATTGTAGCAAGGGACTGACGATCCTACGGATTAGGGTTAGGGTTAGGACTAGGGCTAGGGCTGGCGACGAGAGAGAGATAGGAGAGAGAAAGTACTGGAGCTGAGAGTGTTTGGGATCGCAGCAGCAGGTCACCGATTGATGAGGAGGGAGAAGGGCAAAATAAAAAATAAAATAAAATTTGGAAATGAAAAGAAATTAGATAAATTTGGGGATAATACATACAGCTGATTAGAGTTTTGAACTTTGGACACGGCTTTCCGCGTTGTTAATTGATTACAGAGTTGGGGGGGAAGATAATGGGCTGAACCCGGTCCATGTTTTGAAACGGGGATTTGGGGTTCCACGTTGCCCGGCCCATTAGTGTACATCCTACGATTTCATTTTCCTCTTCTTTTTTTTTTTTTTCGTTCTACTTCCAAACCAAAAGACCTTGCTCTCTTGCCCCCATTTATTAAAAATAAAAAATAAAAATAAAAACATTAATGCCATGTTTGGTTTGATAGAAAATATATATATATATATATATATATATATATATATATATATATATATATATATATATATATATATATATATATATATATATATATATACATATCGCTTCGTAATTATGATTTTATGGAATAGTAACATCAAATAATATAACATTTGCTCCCAGCTACTCTAAATTAGGAAAAATAAGAAGAATGAGAAAATTTTGATCCTTATGTTTTCTTATTATTTTCCTTCAATTTTTCTACTCAATCGAACAATGGAGAATACTATATTTTCTGTTTTCTTTTCTTTTCTCTCGTTTTCTTTTAACTAAACATAACCTAATTTGACTAACATTTAGAATAGGATGGGAGGCCCGCCTAGGGGACCACAGAGTTATTGATTCTTATATACATTTGTAATACTTCTATTTATGGCTTGGTTTGCTGAAAAATGCAATTTATAACATTCTCTCCTTTCCAACTATATGTAACATTTTATTATTTATAATTACAAATTATTATATTATTCAACTTGTGTAAAGTAATATTCGAAATTCATTATTTAGTATGAGATAAAATTGACTATACATATATGCCGATAAAAACGATTATATTGTTGCCTCGGGTTCAATGCTTTATCCACTTAATTATTTTATTTTTCCTTATATGCTCTTTATATACCCTTATTTTTAAAGTTTAATGTCCTTTTAATTAATATTTAAAATTATTAAATTTTTTTATGGTGATAAAAAAATTTCCTTTTCCTTTTCAAACTCTCTATATCTTTCAAAGAACTAAGAGGATTCAATTGGAAAGAAATAAAATTTACCTGCACTTTTTAGTGATAATTAAATTGTTTAAAGAAGTGAAGTTTATTATTTAGAATTGCTGTTTTTTTTTTAAGATTACACATTTCGATGGAGAGAAATAAACCTGAACCTCATCGACTAAAGAGCTTTTAAGAATATCTAGCAAATTACTAAGGAAAAACTTAAAAACCTAGAGTACTTTTTTCTAAGAACACCACATACAGTTTTCCCTCTAAAATGTCACCCCCTGCCACTTCTTGAGTCCCCTTGTTCGTCATCCCCATCCCTCTCCGCCGCCCAATGATCCTCTCCCTTTCCCAAAAACCCTAGAACCCCTCACCATGCCCTCCCCTTGTCCCCCCCCACCCCCCCCCCCCCCCACCTCCAAAAAAAAACCCATTCCAACACCCCCCTTCAAACCCTTCCGCCCTCCAACTGCCACTCTTCTAACTCTCCTCCCATTGCATCCACCCTCTATCACCTCAACATCTCTCTAATCCTAATAAATTGGTAAGCATTTAAACTCCAACTAGACAAATAAAAAGTATGGTTGGTAAAAAATATGAAGGAAAACTTATCCGCAAAGAAGATGGTAAAGTAATATTTTTGAACATCTTTACTGTGTGCTCTTAAAAGCTCTCCATTCATCAATTTTTTGCACATAATAACACAATTTAACATATTTCTTTGCAAAATCCGAACCATGTTTTAAAACAGGGTAGGGTATAGATTGGCCCCTTAGTATATGACCTAATGTGGCTCCAAAAGAGCAAGAAAATCTCAAAAGCACAAGCTAAATAACTGAAAGCACGTCCCTTATAAAGCACACTTTTTTAAACTTAAAAATAATTTTTTTCTAAAGGCACACTTATATTTTTTTTCTTTCTGAAAATACCATTTCTCTCCTAATCCCCTCTTTCTCCTTCGTTCTCTCCTCTTTGTGAACTGCCACGCCTCCTCCATCCCCCTCTCTCCACTATGAACCACACTTCTCCTATTCCCTCCCTCCCTCCCTCCTCCTCCTCTTCCTCTTCTCTATCCCCTCTTTGCTAACCCGTCACCCTCTCGATCTCCATCTTTCCATCAGTCGCTCTTAAATCTAACTTTAATCCTAACTTTTTAGAATTTAAAATGAAAAAGAAAGTATTCTTAATAAAAAAATAATGGCCAATTTATAATTGGAACCAATATTAGATGGATGTGCCTAGTGTGCCTTTAGAATTTCCCAAAGAACAAGGTTTTTGCTCCAATAACATCAAATACGGGATAGAGATAAGATGTTAATTGAAAGTCTGGTTTTATTTTTGAAGTTGGGTCAGGACTATCTATAGGTGGCCTCTTCTCCCATGCTCAACCCTTTGGAGGCCCGTTGCTTATTTTATGTAATCTAAACACTCTCGCTAAATTTAATACTAACCATTTTTTTCCTCAATTAACATATTTAAGATTATTAGCTAAATACTCAAATTTCCTCTCTTTTGGGGGCAAAATTATTTTTAATGACTATATTTTATATAGTCGCATGCCATTTACAGCCCTACTCATTTGGGAGGTGAGTGTTGGTTCTCAATAGAGAAGAATTGTGTCATTTTCATGGTAAGTGGTGGTTAATTCCTCATGTAGAATGGGTTGTGTTTCTCCGGACTCATATGTTAAAATACAAAATAATTTCTCTCAACCATCACCACAACTTCGGAGTTTTGGTGCCGTGGAAACGACTTCAATTTGGTATCAGAACAACCCAGATTCAATTCCTGTCGACCGTGCATTTAATTGGTTTTAAAAAAATTATACCGCTGCATAAAGCCTAGATTTCCGTTCAAAAATGGGCCTCGTTTTTCAACTTGATGGGTGCAAAATAATTATTAGATGTAGAATAAGAATAAAGGAGAAAATAATCTCATGGTTAAGATCTAAGAGTCTTTCTTAAGCATAACTTTGTATCGCTAACATTGGCTTCCAAGTATACTTTGTTTTCCTCATATTTAATACATAATCTTATATTGGTTGCAATCATACCATTGAATTAATTTATAGTCTTACATTGAGATTCTAATCCTTGTATATTGGCAAATCATATTACAACCTATATTCTAGATTCTCCCAATATATTGGAAATAGATTTTCCGAATTGACTACGACTTCTCATATTTTAAAGGGGTTTTTATATATTGATCCCTTAATTCTTTAAAAATTGAATATCGATCTCTCAAAAAAGAAACTCAATCAAGAAGAAAGTAAGAGAGGAGGATGAAGAGGGAAATCCAATCAAGAAAAAAAAAGTAAGAGAGAAGGATAGAGAAGGGAATCTAACCAAATAGAGAATAACAAAGGAGAATGGAGAGGGAAACCCAACCAAAAAAATAGTAACAGAAGAGAATAGAGAGGGGAACCCAACCAAAAAGAGAGGAAGAGGGGAGGAGGGGAAGAGAGAAGGGAGGAAAATAACTGATTTTTTCCTCCTTTTCTAGGGGTATAACGGGTATAAAAAATGGAAAAATTAACTTAGCTAACGTAAGTGACACAGGGGGACTAAAAGTGTATAATTTAAATATTTTGTAAGAATAAAATCAAAATATGAAGTTTTGAATGATCAATATTCAATTTTTAAAGAATTAAGAGATCGACATATAAAAATCCCTATTTTAAAATGTAATTCCTGATTCCATTGAGTAATTCAAATCCAACTTGATTTGAGACTTCTCTTTCATTGGAATTTATCTTCTATCCTTAATAGAATTTCTAATTGCACTTGAAATCAAGTCTCTTTTCCATCACTTTTCAACTTAAAAAATAAAAATATTTTATTTATAAAATATAAGATAAGAGTTTTCAAATATCCACAAGTTATGGATGTGTTTTTCTTAAGGGATATTTCTTAAAAAATTTCTAAAATATTTCTAAAGAGATATTATAGAGAGGTCTACTTCAAATAGTCAATTAATTTATTTGCCAAGATATGTGGTTAAAATTTTTTTCTTCGACCGATCGATTGGTTATTCGATTGGCTAGTTAATTGGTCCCTTATTTTAGAGATAAATTCTATCTCAAATAGATTTCTTAAGTCATAAATCTCAGAAATGATTGGTGCATTGAATTAATTCTTCTATATTTCACTTCAATGAGGAGTAACATCAAGTTTCTTATAAATGCATGTATTTCTTATCTCTAATCATGTTTATTTTTCCTACATATTACCTTCAAAGAGCGAACCAATCTATGGCTCCATTTGGCAAGAAGATTGAGTTGTTTTAGTTAAGAGGAGGCCTAAGAAGTGATAGATTATCACATCAAATGTAAAGGTATCACCCAAACTTCTTGTAGTTAAGAGTAGTAATTATTTATCCTCACTTCCATGTAAGAGTATGAGCTTATTTGCACAAATATTTTTGCTTGGATAGCAATATAATACTAATAAAAATAGGTAAGAGATTGCAAGTTTATATAATTGAGTGATTACAAGTGTAAAAATTTATAGTTCTACTCTCAAACAGTATAAAAATATAGTTCACTATATTATCACTAATTAAAAATCACAAATATTCCTATATGAATCCGAGAACCTATTGTACGCCCGAAAATTGAATCTTTGATTCCATTGCAAAATTATTTGATTACAACGAAGATTTGAGATTACAAAAATTCCGAAGAATTACAAGAACGGGAATATTAGTTTATTCCCTTTTTTATGTGGGTTCGGGTGGCGGTGGAGTCTCGTTGCTGCCTCCGTTGACCGTCCGACCAGGAGAAAATGGCTCTGCTCTTTTCTTTGATCTCACGAGCTTGCCTGAAATCTTCCCAAAGTCCAAGAATCCAAAACGTCCAAAAGTCCAAAAGTCCGCTCTCCGGTTAAATTTCTGCATTTTATAGACCGAAGAGACTTGAAATCCGGCTCGATTCCTCCTGAAAAAGCGGATCACGGGATATCAGGAAAATAAAATAGGAAATAAAACAACGGAAAACAACGAAAAACAACCCCGGGATCGCCCCAGCGGGTTGCACCCGCGGGTTGCATCCCGCGGGTGCAACCCGCGGGTGTGCCTACTTAGCAAAAAAAGAATTTTTTTTTTTTTTTTTTGGTATCTACATAACCCCCTCCAAAGTTTTCGAAGTTCTATATTGAACCGTACTGAATTTCGAAATACTTTGGATTCTTTAATTTTGGTTATAGACCTTTTAAAAGATTTGGTCGATAGAGATAATTATTAACATATTCATTTATTCAATGACAAGCAGAGGTATGATTTTAACGTACTCATTAGAGGATAAGCAGAGGCATGATGTTAACATGCTTATTTTAGGTCAAGCAGAGGTATAATATTAACGTGCTTATTTTAATCCTAACCGTTCAGTGACATCTAGTATGACGAATCAGGAAAAGACAGAGGTGACATTAAACGTGTCTTGGAGCTTAACCTATTCAGAGGATCTGGTCGTGATAGGGACAAGCTGACTAAACAGAGGTGACGGTTAACGTATTTAGTTTTGGAATCGGACTATCAGAGGTAACTGTTAACTTGATAGTGAGATGATTTTCGTCAGAGGTGATTTTTAACTTAACGATATTAAAAGCAAGTTCGTCAGAGGTTGTAATGTTGGACTTGATGAAGTGTGAATTTTCTTTTCTGTCAGAGGTGAAATCTTAACGTGACAGGGGAGGGATTTAATCGGATCTTATCTCATTTGATTTTGAATTATGATGTCAGAGGTATGATTTTAACTTGACAAATATTTTGGAGTGTCGCTTGTTCTGTTGGAGCAAAATGACAAGAAAAGTTTTGCTGTCAGAGGTGAAATCTTAACGTGACAGGAGATTTATTTGATTAGGATTTTTAGCAAACCCCCAGCTATCAACGGGTTTGATTTGCCTTTACCAACTATCGTTTGAGTCGGGCTAGCCATGCTATTCCCCTCAGCATGGTGAGTTGTCAAGGATTTCGTTTGGGTTTAAATACCAAACTTTTCCTCTTCCCTTTGCCTTAGCAGCTTAGGGCAGTGATGTATTCTTATATTCGGATAAGAATACTGTTGTGACAGATTTGTCGTGGAATTTTTAGCAAATCTCCAGCTATCAACGGGTTTGATTTTGCCTTTACCAACTACCGTTTGAGTTGGGCTAGCCATGCTATTATCCTCAGTATAGTGAGTTGTCGAGGGTTTTGTTTGGGTTTAAATACCAAACTTTTCATCTTCCCTTTGCCTTAGCGGCGTTGGGCAATTCATACTTTTACCCTCAGTATGGTGGGGTTGACGAGAAATTTATTCTCTCTCCGTAGCCTTGTCGGCGTTGGGCAATTCATACTTTTTACCCCCAGTATGGTGGGGTTGGCGAGAAATCTATTCTCTTCTCGTAGTTTTAGCGGCATTGGGCAATTCATACTTTTTACCCTCAGTATGGTTGGGTTGGCGAGAAATTTATTCTCTCCCCGTAGCCTTGTCGGCGTTGGGCAATTCATACTTTTTACCCCCAGTATGGTGGGGTTGGCGAGAAATCTATTTTCTTCCCGTAGCTTTAGCGGCGTTGGGCAATTCATACTTTTTACCCCCAGTATGGTGGGGTTGGCGAGAAATTTATTCTCTCCCCGTAGCCTTGTCGGCGTTGGGTGGTTCATACTTATTACCCCCAGTATGATGGGGTTGGCGAGAAATCTATTCTCTTCCCGTAGCCTTGTCGGCGTTGGGTGATTCATTTTTTTTTTTGATGTTTTTTTCTTTTTTCTTCTTCTTCTTTTTATATATATATATATATATATATATATATATATATATATATATATATATATATATATATATATATATATATGGGGGTTTAAATTAACCGCCTTGAGCCCATTTTTTGGGAATTGTTGTGAGCCCAAGTGGTACCTTTAGACCTCACACATTAAATGTGTCGGAGTTAGCTCTAACTCCTTTTTTGTTCAGCTTTGAGCTGAACTGCTCCAGCGTCAATCAACGCTTGAATTTTATCTTTTAAGATAAAACAATTTTTTGTGGGGTGACCTACAATCCGATGGTACAGACAGTAATTCGGATCGTTAGTTTTCCCTACTTCTTCAGGTCTCTTGCTCTCCGGCAATTTAAGCATCTTGCGTTTGCTGAGCAGATTAAACATAGTAGCAGTATGTTCATCCTTGAACGAATACTGCTTTTGAAGTCTGGGCGACTTTGCTGTGTTGCTTGTAGTTGGCCATGGTTTCTGCTTCAGTGTACTTTCTACCGTCATTGCCGTTATGTCTTTCCCTTTTGAATGGGAAAAATGGAATGGAGGTTCGTTTGCACCGTCTCCGGTTGCAGACTGTTGCATTTCGAGACGTCGAAGTATTTCTTCGGCCTGTTCGCCCTGCTTAAGCAGATCCTTCCATGACTTGGATTCGACCGAACCCATCTTGTCTAAGATATCGGTCAACAAGTTATGTCTGCAGGTTTCCACAAGCGTATCCTGCGTCATGCCATGTGGGCATCGAACGGAAAGTTCTCGGAACCGCTCGACATAAGTTTTGACCGTTTCGCCTTCTTCTTGCTTCGCTGCTAGCAAAGATAATATGGAGACTTTTGTATCATCTTCAAAGAATCGGGCTAGGAACTCACGTTCTACATCAGCCCAAGATTTAATTGTTCCCTGGGGAAGTTGCATAAACCAGGTAAATGCGGGCCCCCGTAAAGTGCTCGCAAATATCCTAATCATAGTTGGATCATTCCCAATGAGATGTCCTGTCTGTGAGAGGAAATAGAAGATGTGTTGCTGCGGCGAACTTTTACCGTCGAATGATTGAAGATTCAACGGTTTATATTTTGCAGGATAGGGTACGGTCTCCCATTCTATGGGATATGGACGGACTACCCCCACCTCTTGTAGTTTTTTGCGATGAAGAAGAGCTTGTAATTGGTTCTCCATCTTCTCTATTTTTTCTGCGTGAGGATTGAGGATAACTTTCACTTCCTCTTCCTCTCTTGAATGAGGAGGCACTTCTTCATTTTCGTCTTCGCTGTCTTCATTTATTTGGACAGGCCGTTTTCCTTTCTGCCGACTAGAAATGGACGGCGATGATTGGTTCTTTCTAGTTTGAGCCAGCAACTCAATCAAAAGTTGTTTCATTTCTTCTATGGTCTCTTCGTGCTGTTCGAGACATTTTTCTTGTCTCTCAAGCCTTTCAGAGACTTCTTCTAGAAGCGCGCCCTCTGGTTCGATAGAAACTCCTTTTGACCATGGAGTAATTTCCTTATCCGAAAGGTTGTTTCCGACCACCTTTTTGCCTTTATTAACCATATTTGATGAGGCAGCAGGTAGATCGGTCCCAGAGTATGTCTTTTTCACCGTCCGTATTCTTTTAGGTTCGGTGATCCGCTCAAAAACGGATCGTCTCGGATGGCACTCGCAGTTTGATAGAACAGTTGAGATTAACTGTTCGCATTGGCATTGAGGAGTATTCTGTGCAGAGTTCTTCTTCCAATTGAGGAATTCTCTCAAGTCTTGAGGTATCTTCTCCTCTCTATTTGCATCTTGACGTATTTTGCGCCTCAAATTTGGTTCATAATACTGGAGAGTTTGTAATATTTCATGGCTGAGCTCTTTTCCAGCATTAGATTGTTCTCCAACCCTTCTGCGGATTCTTCTGGAGTGTGTGCTAGCCTGCGCAGTTGTACGGGCCTCGTACGCATCTGACTTGTTCTTCGGGATTTGGAGGATTCTATCATGAATATGTTCATCCGAAGAGAAATTTGAAGACCTATCCTTAGGTGAGTTCATGAGCACATCCTTATATTTGTTTGTAGAGGAACGGGATGGTACACCTGAGAGAGTAACCAAAAAGTTAGATGTGCGCTGTGTGTTCACTGCGCGTGTGCCCGAATAGACGCCAGAACCAACCCTTGATTTTTTCTGCGGAGTGCAACCCACGGGTTGCAACTTGCGGTGTGCAACCCGCGGTTGGAACCGCGGGTTTCCACCCGCGGTTGCAACCGCGGGGTTGCCCCAGCGGGGTGCAACCCGCGGTTGGAACCGCGGGTTTCCACCCGCGGTTGCAACCTCGGGGTTGCCCCCGTGCGGTGCAACCCGCACTTCTGCCTGCGGATTTTCATTTTTAGAATTTTTTCTTCCCGATGTTTCCTGATCTGGATTTTCTGACCACAATTTTTCAGAGGCACTGTTGAGACGGGCCCGCTGGGCCTTACGCCTCAGGTTTCTCCTCTGAGAGCGGGTCAGGGACTGGTTTGACTTTTGGCTTGACTTTGGAATGGGCGATAACGCCGTGTTCTTGACAGACGATGACGTCCTGTCAGTTCGAACGGGCGATGACGCCTCATAAATTCTCATAGGCGATGACGCCTTTCCGGTGGGCGATGACGCCTCACCTTTTTCCATCGTCACCCGGCGATGACGCCTAGGCTCCGAATCAGAGGAGGAAAGAAATTCCTCATATTTTTGCTGGTCAACTTCTATGACCAGCGTCTCAACCATTGAGCCAATCGGCACCCGGTCGGACTGCGCCACCAAATTCTCTGTGGTAAACAGAGGAGCTCCCACTGTGGTCGCCAGTTCTTGTACGCCCGAAAATTGAATCTTTGATTCCATTGCAAAATTATTTGATTACAACGAAGATTTGAGATTACAAAAATTCCGAAGAATTACAAGAACGGGAATATTAGTTTATTCCCTTTTTTATGTGGGTTCGGGTGGCGGTGGAGTCTCGTTGCTGCCTCCGTTGACCGTCCGACCAGGAGAATATGGCTCTGCTCTTTTCTTTGATCTCACGAGCTTGCCTGAAATCTTCCCAAAGTCCAAGAATCCAAAAAGTCCAAAAGTTCAAAAGTCCCCTCTCCGGTTAAATTTCTGCATTTTATAGACCGAAGAGACTTGAAATCCGGCTCGATTCCTCCTGAAAAAGCGGATCACGGGATATCAGGAAAATAAAATAGGAAATAAAACAACGGAAAACAACGAAAAACAACAAGCGGGTGGCAACCCGCGGGATCGCCCCCGCGGGTGCACCCGTGGGTGCAACCCGCGGGTGTGCCCACTTAGCAAAAAAAGAATTTTTTTTTTTTTTTTTTTTTTTGGTATCTACACCTGTGATGATAGAAACCTAATTCTTTAGCCCCGTTAATAATCCAACAACAATTTTGATATTGAGTTGCAAGGAAGATTAAAAAAAATGGAAGAGAAAAGGAGCTTACATGTTTGAAGTGTAATATGAAAATATAGCAAATAGTCATTTGCAATGATATGAATATTTTCCTTGATGAGCTTCATGTAAAAGCCATCTCTTTTAAATATGATAATCGATATCTAATGATGAAAAGAGATATCTTGTTGACATGAAGATTTTCGTCTCAATGGCTCTCTCATGATATATGATGTTAAATTGATTTTGTAAATCTGTTTTTGATGGTTTGATATGATAGTACTCACTTTAATTGCGTATTTTAAAACGAGGAAAATCACTCTTTGACATTGGAGAATGAGAGAAATTTGATGAAGAAGATGATGACGATGATCTTGATAATTATTTTTGACATGGCAGTCTCTAATAGTCTCCCTATCTCACAACATATAAGTTGATTGGATATTGTAACACCTCTAAGCAGTTAGTTTTATGAGTTAATATATTTTGTACTGATCATATCGGCATAGGGATCTAGGATATTGATATTGGTCTAATACATAATGTATTGGCTCTATCTTCATTTTAATATTTATTCCTTTATAAAAATTGATCTGAATTAGAATTTTTTGGTTGATCAATATTTGGTTTGATTTTCTATATATACATATCTTATTTTATAACTCATAATTAAATTATAGCTTAAATTATAGTTTCAAGGACTGTTATCTGATTTATTATGATTTTCTGAGTTCTTTTGTGAAATGAACAAAATTAAGGGAAAAAATAGATCAGTAATGATCATTTTTTGGTACTATCATGCATTCTAGAAGTCAAAAAATTATTCCGTAGATTTTTTTCATACTTATCTCATATCTATGTCCATTATTAATTTGGAATTTTTTCAAAAATTATCTAAATTCAGCTAGATAACGAAAATTTAAATTAGTTTCAATAATTCATTCAAATTATTTAGATAACATCATTTTGTCTTCTTTTTTTTTCAATACCGTCCAGCGCTAAGGGGCAGCTTATTGGGGTTTAAAGTACGATTAATAAATTTAATTAGAATTGTGTTGATGGATATCTTGAATCAAAATCATTTAATCCCTCGCACTTCTTTTATTCTCTCATTTTTCCTCACTTGTTTCCTTTTTACACAAGAAACTTTCTCTTCATCTAACAAGACCGATAGGGAAGTGGAAGAGTAAGAAGAGATTAAGTTAGGAGAGTTACAATAGTAAGATAGTATAAGGCAAGTATAACCTTTACTTATAATATCAGGATTTTTTTACTCTTACAATAAATATTTCTCTATTCTAAGTTATGTTTAAAATAGCATACTAATTTAATTAATTCCAAAAAAAATTCTTTATGTTGCTAATTCAATTATGTACCACTTTTATATAGAATTTTTTTCCATGATTATTGAAAAAATATAATTTTTTGTTTAATTACTTCCATGTTATTACCTTACTTGATTGTGAAGTAGTAGTTTTCAGTTAAAATTATGTTAAAACTCATACAAGAGCTCAATTTACTTCGGAAGAAATTATAGGGAGGAAATTCAATTATATAGAATGTTTGTATAAAATTCTTTCCGCAATTCTTGCAGAAAATATGTATTTTAATTTGATTACTATTCTATTACTATCATACTGTGATTATATAGCAGTAGTCTCCAGTCTAAATTATTTTTAAGATAATAAATAAACTCAAATAATTCTGAAAATTTTCCTGTCACTAAATAATTTAATGATCCACAACTTACTTCTGAATATTGCTCCATTATTTCAATTGTGTCTATGAGAAATGATTTTGGCAAGCTATTAGATCTACTGTTCTAAAGGAATTATTTATGAAAAAAAGTTATTTTTGCTTAACAGGTTAATATTGAAAGAGATACTAAATTTAATTATCTTGTACTTAATCTTTTACTGGGATAAGGTATTTGAACTAGGGGTTTATGTACCAACTTGGGTAGCTTACAGAATTAAATGGTGATCATAAATAATTTACTACTACATCTACACACATGTTGTTCAAATGACAGACTATATTAAATTGATATGGGACATCTATACTATATTAAGAATAACTAATGTTATGACATGTACAATTGAGTTTGTGATTATAAACTTGAATATATATTGATGCATATACATAGGATAGACATGAGGCACACACTTGAACATATTATGATATACTTGGCAAGATTAACTATGTTATGTATACATGAGTACTTGACACATATGTATTGTACATGACATTCTATACTTGATTATGCACTTAGTTAAATATGATATTTGATGCATGACATTGACAAATACAGGCTATTTCATACCACTGTATATAACTGATTGATTATATGATTGCACATGACTGCATGACAACGTAAAATACCAAATTTATGTGCACTTGATTGATCAATAGATTTAACATGAGAATAACGGGAAACTCAACGAAGGAAGTAGAAATATATTTCAGGGATTAAGATGTAAAATAATGTGCATAATATCATTTTTGTTAACTACTACTTATTATTATCATCACTTATGGACCTAAATGCCACATGAGGTTTAAATTGTCGCATTAGACTACGAAACCAGGCAACCAATCCCGTGATGCCATTTCTAAAAACTCACTGAGCCTGACTACTGTTATTATTATTCATTGACCAAAGTGTCACGTAGACCAAAATAACATACTATGACGGAGTCATCTCTTGGATCTACATGGGCCATCTCTAGAGTCAATCAAGGCTGTTATTATTACTCATAAACCTAGGTATTATATAGACCAAAGTGTCATACTACGATAAGGGCCATGTCTTAATTCCACAAGAGTCACCTCTTGAATCCATCAAGATATATTATTTAATGGTACTCATAGTACTGATGCAACTTGGAAATTAAAGGATCTCAATATGACTGAGTATCTATGTGACAAATTTCATGTTCTAGAATCCATTAAAATTCATTACTATTGATATACTAAATGTATAGACCTCTTGGACATATGATCTTCTACTACCGCTTCATTTCTTAATAACATAACTAATAATCAAATAATTTAGAGCCACTATAGGATTGTATGCCAAATGAGAATTAAAGAGATTACTTGAGCTAAATGCTACATGGGCCAAGAAAAGGTGGTCTGTTGGTTTT
This sequence comes from Dracaena cambodiana, assembly GCA_036321105.1. Classification (NCBI taxonomy): domain Eukaryota; kingdom Viridiplantae; phylum Streptophyta; class Magnoliopsida; order Asparagales; family Asparagaceae; genus Dracaena; species Dracaena cambodiana. The sequence continues at coordinate 4,733,037 of JAYEPQ010000007.1, forward strand.
ATGGGAGCCATGTCTATAATCATCGACATGTTATATACTATGGAATGCGTAATGAGGTTCATCTTTAATTCATTTTCGGATTTATGATATATGTGGCAGTAGGGAATTATGTATTTATATTTAACTATGCATTAATTATTGACACGTAATAATCTTACTTACACTCATATTACACATGATTTATATAACAAGTTTACCTATATACCAAACACATAATAATTATACTTATATATGATCTCCCTATAACTTTGAACATCCTTGTTCATATTGATTCTTATCATATTATATTCTACTTTTCTATTCTTCTTCTTTATTCTCTACTTATTAAGTTTAATCCCTTGACTACCTGAGATATGGAGTTTGAGAGGAGCACATCATCACCAACATACATATCATATTTTCTGGGGTAAGTAGAGACCGTGGTAGACTGAAAAGTAGAGCCGATTTTTTTTATATTCCAAGTTCCTTGGGGAATCTAGTTATGAAATGTATTCTATTGATTGGATCACATACTCTACACACACTCACACATATACACATATATATTCTTTTTGTACTCTTCTTTATTAATAAAATATAATTATTTTTAGATCTTTTATCATGTAGAAGATTTATTTTATTTATTGTTACTTTGATAATCATTTATCAAAGTATATCGTGTTAGTTTTGTGTGTGCCTGTGGTTGCACTGTATTTTCAGAAGTAACTGAAAACAAGGTGTGGTATATATTTATAGAGTTTCATTAAGTTTACAATCCCTAAATTAATCTCATCTATTATATAAGGTAGAAATATAAATCAATAGTTAAGAGTACATTCCAAAATCAACTCAAATTCAAATTCAACATTTTGATCATTGGTGTGATCATCAGTGACCTATAGAGGCTCACTGGTGACCTAGAAAGGGTCACCAATGATGTTTAGAAACTTTTTATTAGTTTTTTTTTCAAAATTGGCTCATTAATATAGTCATTGATGACCTTGAGAGAATTACTAGTGACCTAACAAATCAGAAATTTTTCAGTATTATCATACTTTAGTAAAATAATTGTAACTTATTCGGCTAAACTTAAATTGAGATTATTCTTGTATCATTAGAAATAGACTTCAGAGCTCTGCAACTTTTTCGTACATATTTTTTTTCGAGTTCAATTTTTATCATTGTTAAATCTGATCTTGAAAATTGATACTATAACACAATTTCCAACCAATTCAATTTCGTTCTATGCTGATATATGTTTTGTCTTATTCCTTAACTATATAACTTAACTGTGATTTCTAATCATCAAGTTTTTATTGTCTATAATTTTAAAAATAATACCTTTACTACCATCATATCATTACAATCCAACTTCTCTTCACTGTTATACCATCATGTCATTACAATCCAACTTCTCTTCGTTGTTATAATCTATTTAGCTGCGATTAGGAGAAGTTAGTGTGTAATGCTACTTTAATTCTAATTACTAAACATGGCCTAAATGTTATAAAGAATTAACCAAAATCATCTTAATCTATTTTATATCAATGCTCTCATTAAACATCCAATATTAATTTTTATTGTTAAAATAGAATACATATTCAAATTAAGATATATTAATTTTTTAATGAATAATTGATCGTTCGATGAATTAAAAAATGTCAAAAATTACCATACAAATAGCTAGCTGTTATATCAGTGAAAACACTAGACACATTTACAAAAATATCAAATATTACCATCGAAATAAGTAGCCATTATAAAAACTTGACACGTTTACATGCGTAACAAAACTGACGCGTGTGACATGCATTTCATAATTACTTGACACGTAAACGAGGTGAGGCAACACGTGTTGCTCGGTTTTTCATTGTACAGCTATTTATAAGCTCTTTATAAACATTTTTATTTCACTTAAACTCCTCAAAAGCTCTCCTTCATTAAATATATATGTTTTTCTTTATCTCCAAACAAAATTCTTATTTTCATTAACAATTTTATATTTTTATATATCATCCAAATATTATTCAGATTTTCTTTAGATATGTAATGCAAACTGCTGATGAAAAAATTCTCGTAGCTCACTTATTTCTACTACCTCTTTGGTTCTAACAATATGAAAAGGTACACATTTTACTCTTTTCTAATTCTTGAACTTCTACTTTTATTTATTTCATGAATTTTAGTCAATCCTATACGAGTTTATTAATGTTAGTCCAGTGTATGTTGTTTTGGGAAATTTTTTTATATGTCGGAGAAATATCAACTAGGATTAAGTAAAATATATAAAGCCCGACCTAGATTTATGATGTTCCATAATAATTTTATGCATTCAGAATGGGAAGCAATGAGATTAAGGATGACCTAATAAAACTCAATTTATGTTTGATGAAGTTTTTTTTTCCTTCTATATTCACATCTATGTTTCATCCTTTATTTTTTTTTATTATGGATTTTTTTCTTATACTTACTAATAAGAAATGCATACATGAAAAACAATAAGTTCAATATTTTCCTTTCTTTAACTAAACAAATTTTATATTTAAACTACACAAATATTAAAAGAGCCTAGCTAGATCTTACGATCTCAAAGTTTTGGATGATAAGTATAGTTTTTTATCATTAATTTAAAACCTTAATAAATTTAAGCTTGTATAAACCCTTAATAAATATAATTTTTAATTATGCCTCCGTATAACAGCCTATAGATTGAAATATCACGAGGTTATCGCTAATAAAAGTTAAATATTTTAATCAAATCAGCTACTTATTTATATTGCTTACAAAAAGAGAATCCATAAAACCTTGATAGTATATAAGGTGGCACAATTTTTGCCAATAATTTTTACCATGAAATTTACCATGCAAATATATCCAAATAGTGCCCATGATTTTTACTAGTACATAACTTACAAAGGATAAGAAATTTTTTTATCATGAAATCTACCATTAATTTACCATGCTAACATATCCAAATAGTGCCTATGATTTTTATTAGTGCATAACTTGCAAAGGATCAGAAAGTGAATCTCACTACTATACAAGGATTATGATTGATCGACTGTTAATGTTAATTTATTAAGATAGCCTTAAAATGGTTCATGCTTATATCATTAATAGTAGTCAACTACCTAAAGTTGGTTGATTTACTATAAGAAAATTTAATTGGTATATATTTATTAAATATCTTTTTTTTTTACCATTTGATCTGTAGTAACAATACTACTTAACACATAAAGTTGCTTATTGGTGTAATTTATAACATTTTCACCTTTCCAACTATATATATTATCTTGTTTATAATTGCGAAGTTTTTTGTTATTTAACTGTTTCAAGATAGCATCTAATATATATATATATATATATATATATTTAATAATAAGAGATAAAATAACTATACACGTGATATACGTTAAGATTAAAAAAGAAAGGCACAATAACTATACATATAACATACTTTAAAACCACAAAAATAAAAAAAGGCATTTTTGCACTAGGTTCAATAATTTATGTAATTTATCCTTTTCTTTTTCCTTGGATGCTCTTTATATATCCTCATTTTCGGACATTAATACTTTGACTATTAAAGACCTGATAAAAAAAATAAAAAATAGTATTGTTCAAAATTACTTATTTCAGATTTTTAAGATAAACTATCCATATATAGTTGGATACGAAGAGGCTAAGTCTAAAATCGTAATTTTGTAAAGTGCGATTTTAACATCCAAACATGTTCTTTTATATTTCACATATAAAATATCTCAATATGTCAAGAAATTTTATAATATTTGTAGTTATAAGTGTACTTAATGGGGGCATTCTCATTCCAATTATTTTAGGGGTTCTTACACATGTTCCTTACATCCTTTAAAATTAGAATTTAGTCTCCAAATCTTTATATTTATAATTTAGTCCCAAATCCTTTAGTTACCACAGTTTAGTCCCCCAGCTATATTTATGGTCCGAATTTCTCGTTGTACCCCTGAGTTACTTCACTTTACTCCTTCCTTCCCTCTTCCTCATCTCTTTCTTTTCTTATTGGGTTCTCCTTTCCATTCTTCTCCTCTCTCTCTCTAATCTCTTCTTATTGAGTTCCCTTAAGTTACTTTATTTTAGAGTTTAACTGGGAGGAGAGAGAGAGACGGGAAGAATGGAGAGGGGAACTCAATATGAAGAGGAAGAGAGGAAAAAGAGGGAAGGGAGGACTAAAGTGAAGTAACTCAAGGATATAACGGAAAATTCGGATAAAAAATATAGCTAAGGGACTAAATTATAAATATGAAGATTTGGAGGACTAAATTCTAATTTTTAAAACTGTAAGGGACAAATATGTAAAAACCCCATTATTTTTAAGTTAGATTTTTATGGCTTACACATGTGAATCGAATGACTGTGGGACTTACTCAACACTCCGCCTCCGCATAAGAGTTTCTATGCGGTATTACTTGGATAAACTTATCAATTTCTAACAATTAATTCATAAAACTACAAAAATCTCGCACCTACCGCTTTTCTAGAAAATGAAGAACAAAAAACAAGAATTAGTGTTTCTTAGCTGGAGCTCTCCAGTCCACATGCCACGCGTGCAAAACCTTCACAGGGTTTTGTCGCCACACCCAACAGATCCAATACATCCAAGCCACGCGTCGACCAACCCGCTTCTTATTTTTGGCCGGAGCCTAGGAAGCTTTTTCAAAGTTCTATTTTAATTTTCCTATTTGGGCACATAATCCACATACCAGATCTGTACTTTGCGACTTGCCATGTCAGCATTCATCCGATATTGCCAATTATTTAATGGGTAAGTTGGCTGTTTGATGATTGTGTCTATGCACCAAAAGCTTAGTTGTTTCACCTAAAAAAAAATTAGTTTTTTTCTGGGTCGAAAGTTATATGGATGCTCAAGGCTTTTTATAAACTTTTGCGAGTTATCGTTATACGTTACTCTTTCTGTAGCATTTTAATACTCAATTTTTTTTGTATTTGCGACTTTATCCATGTCACTAGTTAAACTATTTCCACTTAAAATCTAGGATTACAACAACCAAGCTCATCAAAATAAAAGGAAGGGCACATGTACAAATTCTAAACTGGTTCTAATAATGTCATTACATTCTAGTTTCTTATAATTTTGACGCGTTGGCAGGAATTTATAGGAGTTATCTATCTCTTATTTTTATTGTGAAATTAATTGTCAGGCTAAGAGGTATCGTGTCCGTCGATGTGAAGATGCAAAAGTTGGAAAAGAAAGGTACTTTTGTGAAAATTATACACCAATTTCACATGACCCTCGCCTGATCTTGATGTGACACCGTACTTTTAAGGATTTAGATTGGGAACTTCTAAAGGAGCACACCACCGGTTTTAATGTCCACACTATTAATCTATTATATTATAAGTTTGTCAATGAAAATTTTAAACCATATTAATGGAGGAGGGTAACAGGAGTTTTATGCGACCGTAACATTCCATTAAGATTGAAGGAAATTTTTTATAAGACTGCTATTAGGCAAGTTTTGTTATATGGCACGGAATATTGGGCTATAAAGAAACGTCATTCATAAAAAATAAGTGTAGTAGAGATGTGCATGTTTCGCTGGATGTGCAGCAACACTGCGAGAGATAAAAGTGAGAAATTGAGATATTCGTGCTAAGTTAGATGTAGCTCACATCGATGAGAAGATGCGAGAAAACCGATTATGATAGTTTGGTCATGTGCAACGTAAGCTTACAAATGTACCAGTTCAACAAGGGGACTTTATCAATGTAAAAAAAGTTAAAAGAACGAAGAAAAGACCGAAAAAAATATAGATGGAGCTGATACGAAAATATATGGATTCTAGAGGTTTAAATGATGAGATATTACTTGATAGAAATGAATGGAGAATGACTATCAAAGTGATCGATCCGGCGTGATTCTTTTTTGGTTCATATAGCCTACCCCAAATACTTGGGATGAAAGGCTTAGTTATTGTTGTTGTTGTTGTTGTTGTATTGTCCTGGTTTTTAACTTCCATCCCCAAAAAATATATTGTTCGTGAATTAAATTCCGAATAATATTATTTTATGTCCGAAGTTACATTCGATATTATTTTCCGTTCGGAATTAAATCCTAAATAATATTATTTTTCATTCGGAATTAGATTTAGATATTATTATTACAGGTCAGATTGATAAGGTGAGGAATTGTGGGGACGAAGGGAAGGGCTTGCAGCTGTGGGCTGCTTGGGTGCAGACTAGATCGAGATAGGCCGTGACCAGAAAGTGGATTCGACAGATTTTTAGTGTCGTAGGTCATAGGAAGGAAGGATGATTGGCTTTTGGGAATTTTTGGTGTGCTCACTAGAGAAAAACCGTCTGTGTGCTCACCAGGACAAGTGGTGTGCTCCTTTAGAGAGTCCCTTTACATTTCGGGGCGCAGAGTACAAATGACATTATGTTTACATTGTTTCCTAGACCGCATAGTCCACAAGATCCCAACCCTGAACTCCTTTTGAGGGACAAATCATTGAAAATGACAGGTTTAACTTTGAGTTAACCCCCTTTCATTAACTTGTGCATCGCCGAACACCCCACCATCTTACACATAGCACTCGCCATGCAGAACCATCCAAATCGACCCGCTCCATAAATACAACTCCTCCTCCTCACTCCCAAACTCACTCAACAAATTCAAGCTCATTAAAATTGGTAGCTAACAACTCAAGCTCCCTCTCCCTCCCTCATAGCGAGACCACGATGAGAGAGATAGTGTATCCGGCGATGCAACCATCGCCACAAATGGTTGACATGCAAGCCCAGACCGTGACACTGCCCCTCAGCACCTACCTCGAACTCTGCCACAAGCACAGGCGCAACGACAAGGCCGACGACTACCTGATGTACGTGTACAAGGTCAAGCGCTGCTCGAGGACCTGCCCCCACGACTGGACCGAGTGCCTGTACGCCCACCGTCAAGAGAAGGCCCGGCGCAGAGACCCTCGGAAGTTTCCATACACCGGGATCGCGTGCCCGGACTTCAAGAAAGGAGAGTGCCTCAAGGGCCAGAACTGCGAGTACGCCCACGGGGTCTTCGAGTTCTGGCTCCATCCTACTAGGTAACCTACTAACATACATCCATCTCTTGTTCTTTCTGTAATATCTATATTGAGTCGAGAAATAAATATTTTGTGTACTTGATAATAATAAGGTTTCGGACAAAGATGTGCGAGTCGGGCTTGCTGTGTACCCGAAGGATCTGCTTCTTTGCGCACACTCAGGAGCAGCTCAGGACTGAGAGGGTGCACCACTCCTTACGGTGGGGGGAAACCGCGGGATCCCTGGCAATGGCGACACCAATAGCACCACCGGCAGTGAGAGCATCAACAACATCAGCTCCATTGACGGACGAAGAAGGGGCAAACAAGTCGATTACGAATGCGGTGGACGCTAGGTATAGTGATTTTCCTCACCTTGGGCTGATTGTCGACTTGGTGAATTGGTAATTGTGACGGAAATGAGGGGGAAACAAAGAGATATGTTTGGAGATTATGTATAATTATCTTTTAAGTTTGGGAGTATGGACTGTAAATTAGTGTTGATGGTATATACTATGTTTGGTTGATGTCAAGGTGTAAGTATGTAATATTTGTATAATTAATGTTTAATATGTTGTGGGTTATATTGTTAAGTGTAAGACTTGTCTTGTAATTAATTAAGAAGGAAATTATAAGTATGTCTTTATTTCTATTATAATCCCAAGAGTACTCTTAACCTCTATTTGGTTTGAGGGAAAAGAAAAGAAAAGAAAAGAAAAAATATAAAATATTTCTCATTGTTTGGTTTGAGAAAAAAAATTTAAAAGAGAAGAAACATTTCTTTCTAAGTAAATATCAAAGAAAATTTTCTTCTCTTTCTTTTTCGTTCTTTTTCTTTCAAACCAAACACAGTTTAAGAGGTTGGACTCTGAATTGTGTTTTTTCCTCTCGTTCTCCCAAGAAATAACTGACAGATGTTCTCGATATTCATCTTATCTCTCCATAAAATCCAATTGTTCTGGTGCTCTAATCAAATGAGACTGCACAATCTTCCAATAAATGTAAATTCTTTTGATTATCTTTTGTCTACTTAGTTTTCATATTTGATTATTATTAAATAAAACATAACTAAAATAGAATATTGATATATTATGTTTTCATCATTCTACATTTTTTTTTATAATTCAATACTCATTGGCATAAAAATTCCAAATTGATTTCATAATTGACACTAAAGAGGAACCATTCTATCAAATTTAAGCCAAAAAAAAAAGGAAACATATATAGGCATTGGTAGCAAGTATTAAATCAAATATAATTTAATATTTTTAATCATGTTAATTATTTATTGAAAAAAGAAGAAGAAAAGAAACCAGTATTTCAGAAAGAAGATAGAGCCCACTAAAATGTAAATAAATGGAAAATAAATAGGAAAAAAATGGGAAGATGGAAAAAGATAGATACATGTCTCCTTTTGTTTTTGGTGGGCTTGTGAGAAGAAAGATACAAGACTTTTTTTTTCCCCTCTTTTTATCTCTTGTAAATTTTAACATTTGAATGATTGTGTAATTTGTAAGAGAATCAAGGAATTAAGAAAAGGTAAAGAATAATTAAGGGAATATTAATGGTTGAAGAAGAACACAAGGATTCATTTATAAGAAAGTTTCTTAAAGAGAATAATATATTATACATGTATATTTTCCTAATAATACTAAAAAATAGGGATAAATTGAAGCATGATTAAGGGGTTAGATTAAATAAAAATAACATGTTTCCTAGAATTTATTTTTCTGAATTTAAAGAAACTTTTAGATGTCTTTCTAAACACATCAACAAGTTTTAAGGCTCTAAGGTGATCAAAAATTTCTAATTTACTAAATAAAAAAAAGGATTTTCTCATTACATATCCTTCAGATCTTCCATATTTTGACCTATACTTTTCATACATATTTAGATTCATACCTCCAAATCATATGAAGTTGACAAAAATACCCTTCCCTAATAGTTCTATATAATTTAAAATAGGTTTATAACTTTAAAGATTAGTAAATAGAAAGCTTATCTAACAGTCCATTACATATTGCATCATCACTTTTCTTATTTATCATATCTTACTGATTACATATGATTTTTATCACTACAATTGATTTATAAATTTGAAAAATACAGGCAACGAGCAGATTAAATATCAGTAAAAATTGATCGATGGAAAGCTCAATAAGACTCAAAACCTAAAATTAATATCTATGCAATTGTGTGTGCGTGTTGTGCGCGTGCATGAGAGAGAGAATGTTAAAGAAATTACCACTTTGTATGTGTGAGAGAGAGAATGCTAAAGAAATTACCATAATTGAGGGGTTAGAACTGAAGGAGTTCAATGCTTACTGGGTATTTGAGGACCGAGAAAAGGGAAGCTGAGTTACATGGATTTTTCCTTTTGTTTTTTCTTTTTCTCAGGAAAAAGATTATGGGAATTACATCCTCTCATATCTCACTCCAGTTATATATTTTACTACAAGTTCAGTAAACTTAGACAGAAAAATTTCTTGCAAAATCATCTTTCTATCCAAATTTATACATTCAACAGCAGTAAAATCAACACACATATTCCTCTCCTTCCAAGCATGCTGGACTAGAAATTGGGAAAAACTAGTACTAATTAATAAGTCAAGTATCATGCAATAAAATTTTCATTAGTCATCACCCTTAATAGTAAAATAAGGACACCCTGTGCATCCCCCTCCAACACAGTATACTGTTTGGGAACAGTTTCAGATACTCACACCATAACACAATATGCTACCTTCACCTTAGTGCATTGCACAGATCCATCAAAAATTATTTTGAACCAATTTGTAGTGGGAGATCCCATGACACCTATTAGGTAACTTAGGCATCAAGAACAAGACCAAACAATTATTAATGATTTCAAAGCTAAATAAGAGATAGTGGTATAAGAAGATCACCCTTAGAAAGCCAGATTTCCTTAACCGTTGCGATAGTTTCACCCCCACAACCCTGATAGAAACTCTTTTTCCTTTTTCTCTCTCTCTCTCTCAAAGAGCATAGCATTTTTACTTTTTCAGATCTCCATATTTGTATAAATAAGCAACTTTTGGACAAGCTTTCTTAGCAAGGTTGCACTGGTACCTAACACAGAAAGAGTGAGGGCATTGGATTTTTTTTTTTGGTTTTATCCCAAATTAAATTGACGGTTTATTGGATTCTTCTGGGCAATTATTTTGAAAAAGTGGAAAATGGACAAGCCCAGTGAAATGATTTGCGGTGGGCCTGACAGCCCACTGTGTGCACGGGCCTTTATTGAACTCTGAAAAGAGGCCCTTAGGAGGTTTTCTCTCTCTTTACGCTCAATAATTCCTTCTTTATAAAACTTCTCATTACGCTAAACAATACAACGGTCATATAAGCTACATGTTTTCTTCTTACGCAACTTTCATAAATTGTAAGTTAGCCTCCACGAATTGTTAATCAAGGTTAGCAGGGAAAATTCTATTTACGCACGGAGATTCACTCTTAATGTCTAAATTACTCTCTACACTAATTTCTCATTTTGAAACATAATCGATTTACTCTTTATGTCTTCTTTTTTTTTTTTCCAAATTAACCCCCTCTCTCTCTTAATTTTGTCGGCGACTCAGTCCTAACCGTGTTATATCGATCCTCCCCCCCTCTCTCTTCGAATTTCTTCTGCAATTCACCCGCTACTCTGCCCCTATTTCGGCCACCCTATTTCCGTCGATCATCCCTCTCTCTCTCTTGCCTACATTCCTCTGCGACTGTCCTCAACTATTTTTTTTGTTACAGTAAATTCGAAGGATTTAAATTTCTTCCAAATTTTTTTTGGAACACGATCGTAAAAAATTTAGAAAGTCAGGAAATCAAATCGATGAGTTATGGGAGATGTGTTTGTTTTTAGATTTAAATACCAAAAAGAAGAGATTTTTTTTTTTTAGATTTTAGAAACAACAGATGGGAAAGACGAAGACAGTTTTCTAAATTTTTAAAAACGTTAGAGTTTTGGAATTTAAAAGGGCAAATTAGTTAAAAAAGAAAATGATAAATTTGTAATTATTTGCAATTTTAAAATTTGTGCATAAAAAGTAAATCTCCATACGTAAATAGAATTTCCCGATTAGTAGTCTTCGTACATCTCGAATCATTATTCCATGGAGTCCTACAAACTAATTCGAAAATATTTCACGTACGCTGTTGATCGAAAGTCTTAATTTGCAGCCTAATTACTTGTGAGTTATATTTTCGCCATATTAGATTTAATTAGTCAATGATTTTCTAAGTTTTAGGGATGATTTAAATGCATAATGACTATTTATTTAATTAGATGTGATTAAAGTAGCATAATTGTGAGCATAACGAAACCAATCCAATATGCTTTTATTAATAAATAGCACTTCTAACAGCCACATAGCGGAGCCTTTTTTTTTTTTTTGGGTATTTTATGTTCAATACAATTTGAATAAAGATAAAAGGAGAGGTTTTTTTTTTTTTTTTTTTTTGTGAAGTAAGAACCGATTTAGTTCACAACCAGTTCTTTTTGTGTTTATTATTCCATGTATTTTGAATAAAGATAAAAAAGAGTTTTCTCCATGAAGTATGAATTGATTTAATTCGTAATAAATTCAATTTAAGATCATTTTATGAAAAGAAAATTATATATATATATATACATATAGAGATTACTGTAGGTGAGCCGTCAGTTTAGGAAAAGTTACGTAAGTTAGCGGCAAAAGTATAACGACTCAATGATTTTTCTTCATTTTTTTTAACAATTACTATCTCTATCTACTTAACTTCTTTCAGATTAAATTTCATAAATTTTAGAGTTCATTTAATCTTTCATCAAGTGCATACAAAATGTTCTATTCATTGAAAACCGTTAATTTTGTATTAACTTGATGGAGGACCAGATCAAAACTAAAACCCAAGAAATTGGGCATGAGTGAATCCTAAGAGGTTTAGATCATAATCCAAAAGAAAATTTTTAAAAAAGATTATTGGAGATAGTGGAAATGAATTGCAGCTCAGGTAACTTGCGTGAGCTGTCAGTTCATTTCCATTTTTCTCATATATATATATATATATATATATATATATATATATATATATGAGAAAACTGGAGGAGAGCTGTCAGCTCAGGCCTCTCCCTGCACTGCTACCACGTGGCGGAATTTCATTTGTCAGACTATAAAAACTTAAGTCCCAAGCTGCTTGAAGAGAATTGGACTAATAGTGAAAGATAATAATCAGAGGGGTTTATTTGTAAAATTTTTGTTCATATCAATATCATTATATGGATAAAAGATTTGTGGGAAGAGTGAGGAAAAAAAAATATTTTAGGATTAATCAAGAAAGATGGTACTGACTTGTTAAGCAATTGGTTCGAAGAGACAGAATCGCCACAAGGAACAATTCTTCGCGAGAAAAAACAACTCGACGTCAGGGAAATGGGAAGTGGTAATTTGCAAATAAACCCATTTATTATTATATTTCAGTTTGCTCAGGAAAAGTTACGTGAGCTAGCGGCAAAACTGTAATGATCCAATGATTTTTCTTCAATTTTTTTTTTAAAATTACTATCTCTACCTCCTTAATTTCTTTCGGATTAAATTTTATAAATTTTGGAGTTCATTTACCTGTTCATCAAGTGCATATAAATATTTTATTCATTGAAAATCGTTAATTTTGTGTTAGCTTGATGGAGGATCAAATCAAAACAAAAATCCAAGAAATTGTGTATGAATGAATTCTAGAGGGTCGAGATCATAATTCAATTTTTTTTTTTAAAAACATTATTGGAGATAGTGAAAATGAACTGCAGTTCAGATAACTTGCGCGAGCTGTCAGCTCATTTTCATATCTCTATATATATAGAACTTCCACATAAAGAACTTGAGGTGTTACTAAATTTGAAAATTAATTACCATTTAATCTTTCCTAAAAAATATTTTATTTAATCATTAAACAACTACAACAACTAAGCCTTTTTCCTAAGTATTTGTGGTAGTTTACATAAAGCAAAAGAGAATCATACTAGATCGATCATATAAATGATCCTTTTATACTCAGTCCTATCGAGTAAAATATTTTCATTTAAATTTTTATCATCCATATTATTTTGTATCACCTCAATCAATATTTTTTTTGATCTCCCGTCCATTCTTTTAACTAGACATATATTAATAAGTTTTACTCGTCGAATTAGTGCATTTATAGGTTTACATTGCACATGATCAAACCATCATATGCGATTTTATATATTTTCTCGCATCTTTTTTTTAATAGAGACTATCCCTACACTCTTGTAGTTTTACTGTACATCCAACGAAATATGCATATATCTACAACACTTATCTTCTATAAATAATAATTTTTTTTTCACCAATGTTAATGGGTAAAGTGAAAAAGTGGATAATAACAATTTAATCAGACAAAATCACAAATTTTATTCTTGAATTCATAATAAATCTTCATGAGGTCAAGGGCTAGGGATTTGGGTCATCCCCACCCCAAAACCCCAGTCTCACCTCCTCAGTCTTTAGGAAACAAAAGCGTGAAGGAATCATTAAAGAGGGGCCCATGGGCTGCTGCAGCTGCAACAACAGCCCCTTTCTCTTCTCCCAACATGAAAGACCTCAAAAGAGAGCCTAGGCCCTCTAGGGCTTGAAGAACAATTGAGAGGGGCAGATCCTAAGAATTTGTTTTAGGGTTAATTACAGTCAGACCCCTATAGTATTAGGGATGTGTCACTTAACACCCCTTAAGTTTGAAACTCTCAAAAAATCTCCTTGACTTAGTTATTTTCACTCTCTTTTTCTATTAAAGTGCACTCTTGTCCCTTAAAATTTCTATTCTATCCTCATTTCTCAAATTCCTATTGTTGGTTAAAAGGAGAGACGAGGGTAGAATATGAATTTGAGAGACAAGAGTGCACTTTAGTAAAAAATGAGAGTGAAAATAACTAAGTTCAGGGGATTTTTTGAGAGTTTCAAACTTCAGAGGTGTTAAGTGACACACACCAAATACTACAGGGGGTCTGACTGTAATTAACCCTTTGTTTTATTATTATTATTATTATTATTATTATTATAAATTGGTGAAAAATTTAGATATCAAGATCTTTAGCTAATCATGCAGTCACAATGCAACACATATGTATGGGCTCTTGGGAAGTCACTTTCCAAGTTGCCAAGATTTCCCCAGCATCATCATTGTGACACTGAGTTTGTGGGGAGTCCATTTCCAAAGTTATGAGATCTTATAATTTTTTTTTAATTAAATCTAGATATGCTAATCAAACTTTTTAACATGGGAGCTGAAGGGAGAATGAGAGGATCTATTTTTTTTTTTTTTAAAATTTTTTTTTTTTACTTTTGGTGGAAAAAGTGTCCACAACCCTCTATTTTTCAATTTTTATATTTTTACCTCTTCTTTTTCATAATTCATCTTAGCAAAAAAAAAAAAAAAAAAAAAAAAAAAAAGGAAAAAAAAAAGAAAGAAAAAAACTTGTGTCAAAAAATGTTATAAAAGAAATATTTTGAAAGTTCAATTATGGAATTTTTTGTTATTATATTGTTATCCACTATTGTTAATTTCATGATAGTATCATTAGTGATTATGTGATTTTCGCAGCTAATAGTAATATACTAATATTATTATTTTAGTATTTAAATAAGATTTCATTGTTACTATTTTGAAATTGCTTTCTTTTGATTTATTTTCAAGCAATAATTTTCATACTTTATATAATATGATTAATTGAGTGATCGACATACATAGCATATCATAATGTCGGTATTCCTAAAAACGATATTTTTTTTATATTGATGATGCAGTTTAGTAAATTTGTAATTTTTTCTTTTTAACTAAATTGTAAATTTGCATACTTTACTGGCCATTACACTATAAGTCTAATTGAAGAAGGACTAAAATATACTGTCGTAATAATTTTACTAATATGTGATTGTTCATTATTCTTAAGAAAATAAAAATAATGAAAACTTTTCAAGTATGTATTTTATATTGATGATCTCAAACAAAAACTATTTTACTTTTTCCCTAGATCAAATTATTTATTTATGCTCAAACAGTTATCTCAAAAAAGACAATTGGGCTCAAATTGACTGATCAAAATAACAAAATTTTCATTTTCTCATGTCCTATTTGTAAAGCACACTTTAGTAAAGGGAAATTCTAAATAGGCACACCTATTGTCTTAGTGAGCACCACAACCTAAGGTCAAGTGGTGAGCACCTAATGGGAAAATGCTGCTCACTAGAAAGTGGTGTGCTCATTTATAATTTCCCTTGGCCAAATAACGAGACAAAAAGGAGAGAATTTGCTGTCCTCCCACACTACACTGCTCTCTCTTTCCCTTTACTTTTCTTCAGTGTAATGAGAGAGATCAAAGAACAAATCTTTGGAACTTTGACCACCACAACTCTATTGCTTGCTTCTCCTCTTCAAGCTCTTCAACCATCTCCTGTTCAGGTCTGCCAACTTCAATCATCTGCATTCTTTTTGTTTTTTGGTGTTTTTTTTTTTTTTTTCCAAGTTATTTTGAGCTATCTTTTGTTGATTAGATCTCAATTTTTCCCACATTTTTCTTTTTTACTATTTATTTTTTTGTGCATAACTTCTTTCTAATTTTAAGTTATTTCCAGAACAGTGATCACTATACTTGACCAATTTCATCAAAATAAACCAATAAATCTTTTAAGATTCTTTGGCCTCTTTGGATCTCTTTACAATTTTTGTGATGGAGTGCTACTTGTGCTTATTTTTGCTCTCCTTTTGATCTGTGTAGATACTAAAATCACGCATGAGTAGTAGTTTGAGGTGCTGAAATTGGATCTAAGTGATTGAATTCTTGGAGCTGTTGAGTTTTAGAGAAGACCCATTTTGAGTTTCCTCTGAAATTTGGTCCTTGTTTGATTTGGGTGATGCTAGCTGCATCCACTGGAGATGGAGAGGCCTTTTAAGTCCATTGCTGTTGATGGGGTTTTGAATTCACATGAAAGCCCACTCATTGTAGAGAATTGTAGAGCTTTTAAGGGCGTTAAAGGGGAGGATGGTGCTTTTCAAGAACCCATTGACCCAATCCTTGATGCTGCTAGCATTAAGAGTGGGGAGTCGTGCGACGAAGGGTCGAGCTCTTTCCACGGGGCAAGCCACCCGCCTGAACCTGTCGATTCTGATCCCATGGGGTCGGTGTTTGTCGGAATTGATGACAGCAGGCCCCAAGCAAGCTGTTTGATGAGAACCCTTTCCCTTAAAGGACCCTTTGTAGAGGATTTGTCTATCGGAATCCCGGGGTTGAAGCCAAGTGTTGCTCCCATTTTGCCGGCTAATGAGTCGTGCTCGGTGGCTTCTCCATTCTCGGTTCCTCCTGCATCTCAGGCTACGGAGAATGCTTCTGTAACCCATGATTCCGAGGAGAAGGAGTGTGTTTGGGATGCTTCCTTGCCTCCGAGTGGCAATGTGAGCCCTCTCAATAGCATTGACGGTGCAGGTGTGGTAACTGCAGTGAGCATTGTGCATAGCTGTTTGAGTGCGTATAGGAGTGATGGGGTTACTAGTGATGGAATGCTTAGTGTGGAAAAGAATTGCGAGAGTGCAAAGGAGAGTGCCATAGGAGACTCGCTAGGAAGTACGAAGACTAGCATTAGCCGAGCGAGTGATAGCAGCAGCCTTAGCGATGATAGTACTTGGAGCAGTGTTACTGGAGGTGCTAGTAAGCCCCACAAGGGGAATGATCCAAGATGGAAGGCTATTCTAGCCATTCGGTTGCGAGATGGTATGTTGGGGATGAGCCAATTTAGGCTGCTCAGAAGGCTCGGCTGCGGTGACATTGGTAGTGTTTACCTGTCGGAGTTGAGTGGGACGCGGTGCTACTTTGCAATGAAGGTGATGGACAAGGCGTCCCTTGCAAGTAGGAAGAAATTACCGAGGGCTCAAACTGAGAGAGATATTCTGCAGCTCCTGGATCATCCATTCTTGCCGACTTTGTATACGCATTTTGAGACCGATAGGTTTTCGTGTCTGGTCATGGAGTTCTGTCCAGGTGGTGATTTGCATACTTTGAGGCAGCGGCAGCCTGGGAAGCATTTCTCCGAGTATGCAGCCAGGTACTACTTAACTTTTGACTTATGTAGCTTTTCAATTATTAACATTTGTTATGTCCTGATTTCAATGTCACCACATGCTAATATTCTTATTTTATATTCTTCATCTAAATCATTCTTGCAGTCATAAATTCTATGAATGTTGTGAAAGAACTCTATTTAATTTCTATACAAGTTTATGGAGCAAATGCTGCAAAGAAGCAAACCAAATAACAAATGCTGCATTTGCATTGCAAAAACCGAAACCCCCAACCACCATCACCACCAAAAAAGAAAGTGAATACTGAAAATAAAACCAGACTGCATTAGAAATACCTCCTCCTTTGAAGTAATCCCATACTCGTTGACAAACATCAAAAACTGTGACATGCATAAGATTTTACATTATTACCCACTAGCAAATAGTTATGGATATATGCGCGCTTTTATGTCTTCATCCAAAATTTTAAAGTTGGATGATATGCATCATGCGTGTGATGGTTGCAGAAGGTGGTGATGGGTGGGCATTAGCTGATTGAGGGATGTACCTTCTTATATGCTAATGCCATTGTTGTTTTGAGCTATGATGCTCGAATATTTTCATTTGTGGAGATTCTCAAGTATTTGATATGATACTTGATGGACACGATGGACACGAGTCAGATATTCTTATAATGTATCCTGAAATTTTTAACAGCCTTTCTGTATCAATTATCAAAGTTTAATGATTGGGCCTGAGAGTCCTTGAGTCAATTTGAGGTTATGATGTTCAAGATCTAGTGCATACATTATAAACTCACTTATTCAATTTTATTCCAAGACGTATTTATGTCTGCTAGGTATTTGTATCATGAATTCAAGATTTGCCGTGTCCATTTGCATGTATCATTTTGTATTGTCCTATGCCCATACAAGTGCATAACCGGTGTTAAGTTCTATAAATCGATAATATATATATCTGTGGCACTTCAGTGATAATGATTATATTGAGTAGCATTGTGTTTGAGGAAGATAAGAAATGGTAATAGCATGCATGCAAAAGACCGGCGTTCTCTTAATATTAATACTTGTCAATCAATGTAAAAAGATCAGGATAAGGACCTACCCATGTGGTCCTTAGATTCATCATAGAACCTACCCATTTGGTCAAATATCATTCATTGTTAATTTTTACAAATGTAGAACGCATGAGCACTAAAACTTGGTTTTTTTCCCCAGATAAGTACTTGATCATCTCTGAACAGCCATTATTTGATTTTATCTGATGGTTTTTGGTTTTAGACCTGAAAATGATCAATCTAAATATAAAATTATTAGTGTGAAGTTCTTTTTTTTTTTTTTTTTTTTTTTTTTTCCTTTCCCCCCTTCAGAAGTCCAAAAAGATTTATTTCCTAATTTAAACATTACAAGCAATTTGTAGCCCTAGCTATTTTCATGGAATTAAAACTTCATTACATTACATTACCAGGTTTTATGCTGCTGAAGTACTGTTAGCTCTAGAGTATCTACATATGCTGGGAATAGTATACAGAGACCTGAAACCCGAGAATGTTCTTGTCCGTGATGACGGCCATATCATGCTCTCAGACTTTGATCTCTCCCTCCGCTGTGCCGTCTCACCAACCCTTATAAAAACCTCGATGCTTGATTCTGATCCTTCCAAACGACCAACTGCATTCTGTGTCCAGCCGTCTTGCATCAATCCTTCTTCCTCTTGTATCCAACCTTCCTGCTTCCTTCCTCGGCTCTTTCCTCACAAGACCAAGAACAAGAAAAAAAACTCAAGAAATTCTCAGGTCGAGTCAGGCCATAATTCAGGCTCGACCCTGCCCGAGCTAGTGGCGGAACCCACAGCTGCCCGATCCATGTCCTTTGTCGGCACTCATGAATACCTTGCTCCTGAGATCATCAAAGGTGAAGGCCACGGGAGTGCTGTAGACTGGTGGACTTTCGGCATCTTCCTCTACGAACTTCTCTACGGCAAGACACCCTTCAAAGGGTCAGGCAACCGGGCGACACTCTTCAACGTGGTTGGGCAGCAGCTCAAGTTTCCCGATGCACCTTCGACGAGCTACTCGAGTCGGGACCTGATACGGGGGCTTTTAGTGAAGGAGCCGCAGCAGCGGCTAGGAGTGAAGAGGGGAGCCACTGAGATCAAGCAGCATCCGTTCTTTGAGGGTGTGAATTGGGCTTTGATTAGGTGCAGCACCCCACCGGAGGTTCCAATGCCTGCACCGGAGACTGATCTTCAAACGAAGCTTGGGATTGGGTCAGGGAGCAGCAGCAAGAGGATGATGGTAGGAGCTGAGGTCAAGTCTGGGGGGAAGTTTCTGGATTTTGAGTTCTTTTAGCAATGTTCGACGCCTGTTATGTGGTTTCTCTCGATGTTGTGTTCTCTGTTTCTCCATCTCATTGTTCAGATCTGAGCTATGCGCTGCATTTTCGCTGTGAAAGACATTGTTCTTAGTTGGAGCTAGGATGAACCAGTTAGAAGGCAGTTCAAATGAGTTTAGATAGACTAAGATACTGATTCAGACAGGGGAATGCTGTCAGTAAGTCAAAGAGTCTTATAATTCTATCTGTAGGTGATCTATTACATGTATCTGTAGCTTCTTTCTTGTTCTAGCTTTCTTGATCCAGCATGCACAGTTAGTGGGTTTCGTGATCCTGTCTGCATGCAATATATGTGCATTTGGATGGCTGGACATGAATGATCCACAAATAGATACTTGAGGTATGTCGCAGGAGGTATAGAACCTGCATTTAGATTGCTGAACACTACAAGAAAAATGGGTCTTTTCCAATGGTTGACTAGCATTGAACCCTACAAGAAAAAAGGGGTCTTTTCGTTGATTAGCGTTGCCTTCTATAAAAAAAATCGTTACAAAATTTATATGCAACGGTATGCTATTATAGATATTTGTAATGGTTGTGTGAGACTAGCTGCTATTATAGATATTTGTAATGGTTATGTGAAGCTATTGCAATGGTTGTTCTAATTGTTGCATTTGGATAAATTCGTAATAGTTATGTACAACTATTACAATACTTTACTGTAACGGTTATATTAACTGTTATATGAAACTGTTACAAATCTATATTAACTGTTATATGAAACTGTTACAAATTAATGATAATGGCTAAGTGAAACCATCACAATCATAATACACTTGACAAGAAAATGTTGCAATTAATACATGTTTATTTCAATACATGTTTATTTCAATGTTTATGAAAACTATTACAATTAGTACATGCCTATTATAATACTTATAAAAACCATTCCAATTAATACATATTTGTTACAAAATGACTATAAAAACTATTGCAATAAGTTTTAACATATTGCAATATTTGAAGGAAACTATTGCAATAAGAAGTCTCCGGAGACTACGGATTATTCACAAACGGATAGTACTTTCAAAGTCTATTGTCGATATTAAGTCTGGTCTAAGTCGCAAGTGCATCTCCAACGACGTGAGTCTGGTGTAAGTCAACCCTCACAAGTGCATCTCCAACGACGGCGACTTCACTGTGAGGGTCATGACATCTACATTTCATTGGAAGGGTTCAAGAAGGTTCACCGCAGAGAAAAATTTACAAGTCCGGTGGAGAAAATTTCATTGATTTCGACTTCCACTTGCAACTTGATGTTGGATACAATGGATGGGCTCTACTAGTAGACTACTCCTGTGGAATTTGTGACCTCTGTTTCTGTCACAGTTGAACGAGCAGGTGGATGTCATGATTGCCATAGTTGTATATATCTGTAGGTAATGAAATGTGCATCACTTGCATCCCCCACTTATCGATCGACAACTGATGGAGTTCAATCCCTTTGTCTGTGCTGCCTTGCATTTCATGCTCCTGTTGTTGCCCTCACCCTCATCGGCAGTGCCGCATAACAACCTGACCGACCTCACAGCACTGCTGGCCTTCAAGGCTCTTGTGAGCGACCCATACAACACTCTATCCACAAACTGGACAGCCAATGCATCCTTCTGCACCTGGATGGGCGTCTCATGCAGCCGCCGGAGGCAAAGGGTAGTTGCTCTTCAGTTCAATAATTCCCTGCTCTATGGTACAATCTCCCCACACCTTGCAAATCTCTCCTTTCTGTCTGTCCTCTACCTCTCCAACAACAGTCTTTTTGGCCCAATCCCCGATTCCCTTGCGCAGCTCCCTCGCCTCAAGGAACTCGTTCTCCAACTGAACCGGCTGTCAGGTTCCATACCTCCTGCCATTTTCAACATGTCGTTGCTGACCACTTTATCCCTGGCTGCCAACAATCTTTCCGGAACTCTACCATCAAATCGTAGCTCCGTTCATTCAATGCTTCCTCGAATCCAATTTCTCAGTCTGTCCAAGAACCAACTCAGTGGAAGCATCCCGGCTAGACTTTGTCATTGCCATGACCTTACAAAACTCTCATTGTCTGGCAACCAGTTCAGTGGAAACATACCGGTGGAGGTTGGAAATCTGAAGCGGCTTACAATTCTATATCTAGGCGGAAACAATCTCACAGGAACTATTCCGGCATCTTTGGGCAACCTTACGAATCTGCTTGAATTGGATCTTAACTCGAACAGCTTCTGGGGGAGCATTCCTGAGGAGCTGGGCGGGCTTTCACATCTCAAAAGGTTAAATCTCGGCATAAACCATGCCATAACTGATCATATACCAATTTCTCTCTCGAATCTGTCGTCCCTCTTCCTTTTAGACTTCAACAACTGCACACTCAGCGGATCGATGCGTGTGGACTTCAGGAGTATGCTTCATCTTGAGAGGTTATTTCTAGGGGAGAACAAGCTAAGTGGAGGGCTGGACTTTCTCGGTTCGCTTTCAAACAGCAGAGTTCTCCGAATTGTTTCTTTGGAAGGCAATGAGCTGGATGGCTTTCTTCCAAATACGATAGGTAACCTCTCAAGGAATCTTTATATTTTTAGTGTTGGTAATAACTATGTCAGGGGAAAACTACCTGTTGAACTCGGTAATTTGTCTAGTTTGGAGTATCTGTTGTTGGGCAACAATGAGCTAGTCGGAACCATACCTTTGGAAATCGCAATGATGAAGAACCTTCAGTATATAGATTTGCGATATAACAAGATAAATGGGTCCATTCCACATGAGCTTGGCCAGTTGAGATTGTTGAACATGCTTTACCTTCAAGGAAACCGTCTTTCTGGGTCCATACTCAATTCATTGAGAAATATCAGTTCGTTACAACACTTGTGGTTAGGTGCCAACTCATTATCTTTTAAAATATCTCAAAACTTGTGGAGTCTGACTAGCCTAATTGAATTAGATCTTTCCCAAAATTTTCTAAGCGGATTCCTATCTTCAGAGGTGGGGAATATCAAGAACCTAGCAATGCTTGATATATCAAATAATCAGCTGTCAGGTGAGTTCCCGAGTTCTATGAAAGAGCTCCAAATGCTTGAATATCTTGATTTTTCAAACAACTCATTCAATGGTCATATTCCACCATCATTTTGCGAGCTTATAAGCGTCCAAGTTTTGAACCTTTCACACAATAATCTGTTAGGAGTCATACCTGCATGTTTAGCCAATCTCCGGTACCTCAGCAATATAAACCTATCTTTCAACGAGTTGGAAGGAAATATCCCAAGCAGCGGTGTCTTCTCAAATATCAGGTTCATGTCGTTAGTAGGGAACACAGCGTTATGTGGAGCTCCGAGAGTAGGTTTTCCAATTTGTTCTGTAACTGCTCGTTCTACTTCTAAGTCTACAGTGCATTTGCTGTGGTATACTCTCCCTGCAGTTACTTCTGTTGTGATTATTGTTATTGTCTGCTGGATATTATTCCAAAAGCAAACCAAGAATGTTGCTTCTGCACACACTCAATCTCCTGATAACTATAGATTGATATCGTACCATGAACTTGCTCGTGCAACTGATAACTTCAGCGAAGCAAATTTATTGGGAAGGGGAAGATTTGGGTCTGTCTACAAAGGATGTTTGGATGATGGGCTCCTCACCGCAATCAA
This sequence comes from Dracaena cambodiana, assembly GCA_036321105.1. Lineage (NCBI taxonomy): Eukaryota > Viridiplantae > Streptophyta > Magnoliopsida > Asparagales > Asparagaceae > Dracaena > Dracaena cambodiana. The sequence goes on from JAYEPQ010000007.1 coordinate 4,756,179, forward strand.
GGTCTTGAATTTGGAAGCTGATGGAGCCTCAAGGAGCTTTGATGTCGAGTGCAATGCTCTGCGGATGGTTCGCCACAGAAATCTAGTTAAAATCATCACTACTTGTTCCAATTTGGACTTCAAGGCACTTGTTCTTCAGTTCATGCCTAACGGGAGCCTCGAAATGTGGCTCTACTCTCCCAACTGCTGCTTGAGCCTACTTCAAAGGATTAATATAGCTATCGACGTGGCTTTAGCTCTTGAGTATCTTCATCACAACCATTCTCGTGTTGTGCTGCACTCTGATCTGAAGCCGAGCAATGTTCTTCTGGATGAAAAAATGACTGCTCATTTGAGCGATTTTGGCACTGCAAAACTGTTGGATAGTGATAGTCGGAGTACAACATCAACAGGCACACCAGGGACAATCGGCTATATATCTCCAGGTAACTAAATCTATATGCATTCACTGCAAATGTAATATCAAATCATCACTACTAAATTTATTGTCTTGGTGTGTTGAATAGAGTATGCATCGACTGGACGAGTCTCAAGAAAAGGAGATGTCTATAGCTTTGGAATACTATTGTTAGAGATGTTCACGCGAAAGAAGCCTACTGATCCTATGTTTGTTGGGGAGTCAAGTCTGCGGCGATGGATATGTGATGCACGTCCTGACGCTCTGCTGGAGATTGTCGACAATTATCTTTTGAAAGATGGTTCTTGGCATGAAATGGCAAGCGAAAATCAAATTCCTTTGCTTGAGTGTCTATCTTCTATCTTGGAGTTGGGCATAATATGTTCAAAGGACTCGCCGAAAGAAAGGCCTGCTATGAAAGAAGTCATTCCGAAATTGCAGAAGATCAAAACTAACTACTTGTCATTGTTCCCTTATGTTTGAAACTTGTCTTTCTGCTTAACGTTGCAGTATTGTTGTGTAAAACTCATTTAGTTTCAGTTTGTATGCCTATTCTGAGAAGCTTTATACATACTTTAGTTTTGTTGGTCCCTGAGGTTTTGCATGTATTTAAAAATCTGTTTCATCAAACAGTATTAGTTTTAACTTAAATTGTAAGCTGGACTTGAAAAGATGAGTATTTTAGTATTTAGATTTCAATATTTTCAAACTAAAAAGTGTCTCATTTGTCATAATTTTATAAATAAATACAGAGATGCACTTAAAAGGGCATAAAGGCTTTTGGTGTTCATAAAAGATTTATAGATTTGGTTGAATGGGTACCTTGAAGGGAATATTAAAATCTTTTTATTTTTCAGTTTAGTTTTTTTTCCCTCTCTTTTTTTGGTTGAATGAGTTACCTAGTTTTAAACATTTTTTTCTTCAC